>KZ070781.1:45634-64333 GCA_002091845.1 Anopheles cracens
CATTTAAGTTTGATTAATTGCTAAGAGATCAAATCAATAGATAGACGGAAATGGAATGAGCATTTTCAAACCATCTGTTTGATAATATCTCAGAAAAATGAATATAAAACCAAAATGCATTTCCTTCTATCAGCTTGTCAGGTTAACAGGAAACAGGACATCGATGAAGTGTAACGAAAACTAGGAAGCTCTTGTATCGCCCAGCAAACAGTCTCCCATGGGACACATGTTGCCATAGGAACGCACTAGACACAGCTCTCAGACAAAAGAGGTACCGGGTTGTTTTTACTCAACCCCCCCTCCATTACACGCACAATTGCATTGCCATAAACTGGAAGTCAAATCCATCGTTCGACATTGTCGGTTTCCGCTCAGACGTGCATCGTTAGCGTCAAGTAGCCGTGCTCCTTCGCCACTTGATAGTATCGGCATCGAAAAGTGTTTTCCATTGAGCGTTCGCCCCGGCAGCACTTGTCGAGGTGGTTGAATACTCCCCCGGCCCAACTGGGAGAGAGAGGGTCTGCTCCTGTCAAAAGCACGCCATTAAACGCCATCTTCCCTAGTGGGGGGGAGACGCAGCAAAAAGAAACGAAACGAAACCAGTACGCAAACGCTCGTCCCGGAGTGCGTCCGGAAATTCAAGCCAGGGTTGGCTCATGAATGGTTAAAGCGGCAGTGTACATGTAAGCGGAGCTGTGCCGAGACTGCTCACAGAGCCCTTTTTTAAGGTCCTTCGGCTCGGTCCGGAAACCGGAAGGTGTGAAACGCAAACCCCACTCCCTCTCCGATGAGCTCGATTGATTTCCCGGCGTTACACATTCCCAGGCAGTGCTCCAAAAATGCAAATAAAACCCTCAACACAGACACAACTCAAGCGATGTGACGACCCTCCGGTACAGTTGAACCACAAAAAAGCGTTCTTTCATGGAGCATATCTTTCGCCCCGAAAGTGTGTGCGTATGGCTGTGAGTTCCGGATCCGGCCGACTGCTTTTAACACTTCCCTGTGCTCCCGTGGGGGGTTGGGAATTCAATTTGAGGTTTGGAGTTTTGCAGTTGGTCCACACGGTCCCGGACTGTCGCACGCAAAAGTCGTACGAGCCGCACGACTTCGTTAGTGTGGGAAGGGAAGCACTTCTTGGCTAGAAAAATGACAACAAATCGAACACTGTCCCCGGAGGCTGGCGAAGGTGACGATGGGATGTCTCTTTTTTCCCCGGGTAAACTGAATTAAGTTCAAATTTATTCGTGATTGTGAAAGTTTGCGCACGACTACGGGTGGCTTGATTTCACTCATTCGGTCTTATTGGAGGCGTCGAGGTGTGAGACGTATTCGCCGGAGCTTAAGATTCTGTACATCCGCAACGTCGGAGTTCTCTCTTTTTTTTCTTGCTGTAGTTAAGGGAATTAGGAGCATCCTGGTGGAGTTTGTAGCCCCCTGCATGCAGCTCGAACGTTCGTTCGCACTGCAGACACACACCCCGGGGGCAAAAGCTGCAAAGCTGAACGTACAGATTCGAAGGTTAATCGAAGTACAATCAAGCTGCCCCGATCCGAAATTCGCTCTGTTATATATATTTCCCAGGCGACACCAGCCAGTCTGGTGCGGCAACGATGCTACATTGTTCAGCTTGGCCCCGTACCTGTGCGGGTTTCGGTGGAGGCTACCGTCATCTCGCCCCGGGATCCGGGATAGCGTTTCTGCAGATTGCAGAAGGGCATAAATTTAATTAAATTCACACAACACAGTTTGCCGTGCCGTGCACAGAAGCCATGCACCGGAGCGTGCGAATGTTTAATTGAATTTTCTTCATTAATACATAGACACACTGTTGCCGGCTCCGGGAATAACCAATCAAAGAAGATGGACACACACACACACTTTGAGCAAATGGCCAATTCGGTGTGATGAGGGAACCCAACCGACCACCGAAGAAGCACCACTTGTCTACGGGTGGCAATGATTGAAAAATAACTCAATTATGATCGACACAATGTGTCGGTGTCAGCCCCCGAAGAAAAGTCCACCAGTGCAGGTGCCTCGTTGCGAAGATGTGCTAGTGTAGGCAAAATATTATTCGCTGAAGAGACCTTCTTTTACATAGCACGAACCGCACGGGTCACACGGGCCTTTGTTTCTGTACCTTTACTGAAAATAAGCAACCTCATCGAATGTCTCGTGGAACGGGTTGCTTAGGTAATGCGAGACAGTCTCTCCAACGCCGGTGGTGGGAAAAAATCGTGCTGTCATGGCAGCTGCCATATGTACCGGGACGTCATGTGACAGTGCTTTGTTCTGCTGCACTCATTAGCATCCCGCTCGTGTTTATAAATTAATGATGAAGGTGAAGTTTGCATTGAACAGTTGAGTGAATTGGTTTTGGTGGTTGAATTCTAATCCTACTTCTTATGCTCACTAAAGGTAAGGGCCAGAGAGGGAACCAGTCTCCCGATGGTTACGAGTGGTTGTGAGCTTTTCTAAAGATGATTAATGAAAGTGATCACAAACCTGAAGCTACACCGGCAGTAGTTCTTCTACCTAAACTGTCACTGTGGAATTAAGAGCTTTTAAGACGTATGATACTATCCCTAAACCCCCTAACAGTCAACCACTTATTTCTTAAAAGATCCAGCATGTATCATGTGGAAAGTGGAAATTATAAAACCTTTTCATAGCTTTCACTTTGTCTAGCCTGACTAGAAGTTGTTTCACTTGCCACCTTTTGACGAAAGTTTGGAACGATCGTATAATAAAGCAAAGGCAAGCGCTTAAATTTTCATGTTCAATGGGCAGTGCAAATTATTTACTAAAATTCTATTCTTTCACAGGGATGTCGGAGAGCTACTTACAATCTATACTTGGTAAAAATGGGTTTAACAACCATACAATTTCTTAACGAAATAACCCTAAAAGAACTGCTATTGACCATTATTTTCTTGCTTCAACTCATTGGTCTAAAACTCCAAACTATAGCCAAAGTATTCTCTCTCTCCTAAGAAGCGGATAATAATTAAGTAATCTTGTAACATAAAGACACGGTGCTGCGTCCACGTGCGAACCAGGTACCCATTCCTGGACGCTACTTGGCAGAAATTGACGATCATTTGTCATTCCACGATGAGCCACCATGAGCAACCATTTGCATTCTCAGCTGTCAACGGAATGCCCGTCCTACAGCGGACCAATCTCGACTACATCAGCTCAATTTCCATCACAAACACACTCACACACACACAGGCATACACGATGGTGCTCAGGGCGTTTATGAAGATGAGTAATCGTCGGTGGCAAACTGGTGCGTCCTCTCGACCCTGTAGGTAATGCGAGACAGTCTCTCCAACGCCGGTGGTGGGAAAAAATCGTGCTGTCATGGCAGCTGCCATATGTACCGGGACGTCATGTGACAGTGCTTTGTTCTGCTGCACTCATTAGCATCCCGCTCGTGTTTATAAATTAATGATGAAGGTGAAGTTTGCATTGAACAGTTGAGTGAATTGGTTTTGGTGGTTGAATTCTAATCCTACTTCTTATGCTCACTAAAGGTAAGGGCCAGAGAGGGAACCAGTCTCCCGATGGTTACGAGTGGTTGTGAGCTTTTCTAAAGATGATTAATGAAAGTGATCACAAACCTGAAGCTACACCGGCAGTAGTTCTTCTACCTAAACTGTCACTGTGGAATTAAGAGCTTTTAAGACGTATGATACTATCCCTAAACCCCCTAACAGTCAACCACTTATTTCTTAAAAGATCCAGCATGTATCATGTGGAAAGTGGAAATTATAAAACCTTTTCATAGCTTTCACTTTGTCTAGCCTGACTAGAAGTTGTTTCACTTGCCACCTTTTGACGAAAGTTTGGAACGATCGTATAATAAAGCAAAGGCAAGCGCTTAAATTTTCATGTTCAATGGGCAGTGCAAATTATTTACTAAAATTCTATTCTTTCACAGGGATGTCGGAGAGCTACTTACAATCTATACTTGGTAAAAATGGGTTTAACAACCATACAATTTCTTAACGAAATAACCCTAAAAGAACTGCTATTGACCATTATTTTCTTGCTTCAACTGATTGGTCTAAAACTCCAAACTATAGCCAAAGTATTCTCTCTCTCCTAAGAAGCGGATAATAATTAAGTAATCTTGTAACATAAAGACACGGTGCTGCGTCCACGTGCGACTCAGGTACCCATTCCTGGACGCTACTTGGTAGAAATTGACGATCATTTGTCATTCCACGATGAGCCACCATGAGCAACCATTTGCATTCTCAGCTGTCAACGGAATGCCCGTCCTACAGCGGGACAATCTCGACTACGTCAGCTCAATTTCCATCACAAACACACTCACACACACACAGGCATACACGATGGTGCTCAGGGCGTTTATGAAGATGAGTAATCGTCGGTGGCAAACTGGTGCGTCCTCTCGACCCTGACCGATGGTACGGAATGACCCGAAGCTCCAAAGTCACTGTCACCAGTGGCTCTGCCGCGCGCAAGGTGAGTTCGGCTCACTGTGTGCTGAAGTGCGCTCATGATAATCATGCAAAATTGGCACTAGACACGCCGAACAGGCCGCCGGGCCCGGGATGTCCCGGCACGCGCAGCACGCGTCCGCTCACGGTTCGGGATCAGGCGTCGGGCGCCATGATTAGTCCAGTTAAGGCTCTTTCCGACAGCTTATATAAATGGCTCCGAGACGCCGAAACGAGACGGCGACGGCGACCCGGACCCAGACCCAGACAGACGGAGCGATAAGCAAGATGAATATGGCCGCCGCTGACGGTTACGGAGTGAAAATGGTGCCGATGTCGTCCGGGTGCCACGGTGGCCGAAGGTGGCTAGTGCTGAGATATTGGATCTTTTCCCGTGCCGTCACGGTCGCCATTGGATCCGGCACGGTAGCCTCCGGGGATGGTGTTGCTAGGTCGTTTCTTTGTTCTTAAAAAATGGTCCTATGGCATATTTGATGGGCAGGAAGAATGAACGAGACACGCAACAGCATCACGAAATGAGTTTTTGGTTCGGTGGAAGAGCACAAGGACAAGGACGGAAGGGAACGCCGTTGTAATAGCGCTTGTAGTGCGAGTATAGCTGTGGCACTGACGGACGAGATGTCGTAATGAATTACCCGCATTATGAGCTACCATTACTCATTCAAATATAATAATTAGTTTTATGCCGCAATTTCACTAATATCTTGATGAGACAGACGATTGCTGCGTGGAACACCAACTTTTCAAGTTCCTAAAGTTTGCTGGAAAATGATTCCAAGATGCTAGAAAAAACTACCTCTTAAGTTCAAGCCAAAACATTAGTTAAAAGCGAAGAATGGAGCAGTTTTTTCTTCACAAGAGTGGTTGTAAATGCTACTGTCTAGCGCTCTCGCCATAAGTTGATTCACTCCAGCAGGCTAGAAGAAAGACAAAATCCAAAACACACCACAACACGGCTCCGTACCTGTTGATTCTATGCACGGACATTAAAGAAACGAAGGGGCAACTAAATTTCCTACCGCACGCAGCCAATCCGCACTACCACCTCCTCCGGGCTGGTGCTTCGCTTAAGCTTTAATTTGCTCTTCAAAGCCTACGGATCCACGGCAGCCAGCCACGGCACCGACACCGACCGACGTGTGCCGACATTTTTCACGCGAACATCAAAGAATGTTTCCTTCGCCCCGGCACGGCACCGGGTGGCGCGTAGGTGGATTGGTGCTGCTGCAACTACTACCGTACACAGCGGTCTGAAAAACGCTTATCCCGCCAGGAAGAGGGACGAAGCAATCCTGGCCCTGGTCGGGTCGGTTGATGGGCTTGTTGCAGGCAGCAGGCTCCATCGCTCAGGGCGCATACCCGTGCACCCGTGAAGGGTACTTGGCATACTTTTTTTTTGTTTCTGTATCTTCACTTACGAGATGGTTTTGTTGGTGTTTGTTTTCAGTTTTCCCGCTCGAACTTTAGACTTTATACAAGAAAATGTTACGTATTTTTGACCGTTTTGTCATCATGCACATTCGTTACTTACCTGATTCTGTGATCTTTGTGTTGTTGGGTTTTTTTCATTATAAAAATACCATTGGATGAAATAGCGTTTGTCATGATAAGATTTAATTTTGATTTTTATTATTCTTTTTAACTTGAAAAACAAGTTTAAGGAGGAAATCTAGAAACAATGTTAATCTTATGTATTGAGTGTTTGAGTTTGAGTATCATATGATCAACTGTGATTCAGTAATTATCTTTCATTCGAATACATATTAAAAATATAACCAAAAAGTATGAATCCGTTTGTACAACTTTGTTCGGATAGCTTTGAGAATATGAAAAAGACAATAAAAACATCTGATATATACATACCATAATTACTTGTTTTATACAAAATCCTGTTCCAGTATCACTAGAAATTATTCATTTGTTCAGTTATGGCCCGGCCTCAAGATGTTTGTATGCTTTTCGGATATTTGAACTATGAATCAAATTGGGGACAATATAACGTACATTTTGAATAAAAATTACTATCACTTCTTCTGCCAGGGGCTCTTCATTCTCCGGACGGTATAGATTGGCACTTCCTTGAGTCCCTTAGGACCGCAACTAAGATTTTGATACATCGTCATCGAATGCTCAAGACCTGTGCCGAAATGCACTGGATGGTTGCGGTCCGGAAAAGCTCCAAAAAAGCTCCAGTGCATATTGACACAACGCTTGTGAAAGCGCCTGATGTTTGTGCTGTTTATTTTTCCCCCCAAAAAAAAAAGATGAAAGCAAGCATCCCTGGTCAGCAACACCAAACAACCTGTCGGATGAATAGCGAATGAAAAGACTCCCTTAGTAGTATGCTATCGGAAACATTATTACTAGCATCGTTTATTCAATCTCTTTTTTATACAAACTATTAAACTTGTGTTTATTTTTTCTCTATCTTTCCTACACTGGCAAGAGCAGAATCAATACGAATCCTTACATACAGCGCGCCCGTGCGCCATCATGAAACGGAGAACAAGAATTGAGCGCAGGATCTACGGGAGAGATGAGAACGGAAAAGCGGTTCGAGGGCTAGGTATTCATTTCACATTTATTTCTCCCACTCTTGCATCACCTGAGAAAAGAGCAATTAAGGCATATTGCAAACTTCGCACATCAATAAAGTACCATAGAGAAAATGGGGGGAGAAAAATGCTCGCGCTACGTACCCATAACGGTCGCGGGGGGAAAACGCGTTCCAAATTCCAAAACAATGGCCACACCCGCCGGGACCCACTCGCCGCCGCACACCTGCGAAAGAGAGAGAAACACGTTGCAACAGTCAGTTCGTGGCTGCACCGCTTGCCCGAGTAATCGCGTTCAGTAAATCACGCATTCAATGGTGCTTCCGTTTGACACAGGCACACGCGGAATTGCCTAATGTAGCGATCGCTATACCACGCCATTCGGGTGGATTTGTAGGCATTTTTCGGACGGTAAGGCCTGCACTCGAGCCACCTTTCATTAGCAGGCAGGCGCGCCATATTTTCCCAAAACCGTTCCCGACCCACTGGGGGAAAGCTTGCGCCACATGCTGATCGCGCCGTAGCTGTAGCTCGTCCGTTTCGGTGGCGGCTTTCACTGCCATTACCATTCATTCCTGCCCGCCTCGAGCTCCCTTGGGAAGGATCGTCCCAGCCCGAGCCTGGAGGTTGCCGGCACCAACAGAATCGTCGCTGTGGCGCGCTGTGTGTTGAAGTTGATTTCTCGTTTGCGATCTTTTTTTTTTGTTCGTCTCGCCCTTTCAGCCACCGCTCATCATCTGCGGGCAATGATGTTTGAACGACCGCGTGAGCTTCCGCTCCGATAATCCCCGAGAGCGCGAGCGCCTCACAATAATCTGCCACGATAATTGTATCTACATTTTAACAACCCCATTAGCGGGACGCCGGCAGAACGGTCCGGTACGGCGGGCCGGTTTACCGCGAGCAACATCGATATCTTCCGCACGGCTTGGCGATGTTTGGGATTCGTTTGACCGGCCGGTGAAGGCTTAGGCGAAACTTTTACCCCATTCCGCGAGAGTTTGATGGCTCGCGCAGCGTATGGTTTTGAGCTCATCAAGTGCACTGGGGAAGAAAATATGAAAAATGGTACTTCCCGGGCCCAACATTTAAAGCTTCAAAGCTACACCGAACGAGCAGAATGTATTGCGATTAATTGGAACCACAGCACCGTGCTGATACCAATTGTACATTTCGCTTCACCGCATGTCGGAGTGGCAATGTGAAGAGCACTAACCGTGCACACAGTCATGTTCGGGATTGACGTTTCATACGCTGTTATCAAGTTCTCTACGAGCTTATTACCTCATGTGTGTTCATGAAAGTGTGCTGCAGGGGGTTAGTCGAACCGTGGTCAACTCAATGTGTCCCGTGTTGAAGTTGCGATATAAATAAAAGCATGTCAACCACGAGGTTGGTTCTGCTTGTTAAAAATTACAATCATAATCTGTCCTTTAGCAATAGTCGGGTAACGATTTTGCTTTGTGATGTGGAACGCAAAAGTTTTATGTCATGCGCTACTCACCTGACTGTTTGATTGCCTTACCATTACATTCAAACAGAAACCAAGTTTGAAGCATACAGATTCAATATAGATACTATATAGCACATAAAGAGTCCACTTAATACTAGATGTTGTGGATGAAACCCGAATGAAAACAATTGAATGAGATCCAAACGATTATTGTGTTCTGACGATCAAGCAGGCGCTGCTGTTTTATCGCTTTTCAATGAGAAAAATTGGGTAGATTTTAGTGCTGCAAGTGTAATCCTAGTAGGCCCTTTTCATTGGAGACATTGGAATGGGGTATATCAAATGAATGAAGAGGTGCACGAGGCCAATGGCTCAAAGTTTCTTTAATATATATAACAATAACATTCTAACATGACTGAAAGAACGTTTTGCATGTAAATAGACATTTATATCGTCATTTTGACCCCCATTGTTCTTTCTGTGATAATTTTTTGATCCCCCTCTATGTTTAAGGATATTGTTAATAAGCTCCACATACTCTCAGCGTTCAGTTGCACAATAAACTAATGAGCACATGCCCGAATCCTACTCCCAGACATTTCACAGATCACAGCCAGCATTTGAACGTTTACAAAGCAATTACAGCTCGTGTACCGTGCGCCATACGCAGGGACAAAGGTTGGCCAAACCTCATCGGCGCGTCGTAAACACAGCAGAGATGTAAATTATTTACATCGTTATCGTCCGCTCGGCTCGGAACACCTTTTCACCTTCGCATAAAGAACACCGCACGACTACATTATGCCGTCTTTCGTGCGTTTCTTTTTTTTTTGCTTTGCTTTGAAAGCATATATAAAACGATTTTACGGCAGTGTAATAAGCAACGTCCCACTATCTTCCGTGCGTCGTCGTCCGTGTTTGGTTCCGTTTGAGCTCGGTTTTTGTTTCGGCTCCTTTGTGAGGATATTTTTTCGCCATTAGGATTTTGGTGAGACTTTTTTCACCGTACACCGCTCACGCTGAGCCACTACAGCCACACACGCACACAATCAACCTTCGCACGGCTGGTGGAATGTCCTGTGACCTCACCGAAACGGTCACCCCTGATACACCTTCTCGGAAGGCGTTGTTAGCTCGCACCCGAGACGCTCGTATGATACGTTCTTTATAATCCTCACCCTTCGGTTCGAAGGGGAGAGAGAGAGAGAGAGAGAAAAACATCACTCGTGCAAAGTAAACTCACAGCACGCCTCGATTCGAACACGTTTTCGAACACCCACGGCCCAGCTTCACGCTGGCAGGCACGGAATCAAACAAACAAAAATTAATCACCAAGCCATGGAGAGCGGCCCAGGCTAAGGCGAGGGAGACGGGAGCAAAAGTTTTTGTTCATCCAATAAAGCACGCCTCCGAAACTTCGAATCCATCTCTAGTGGGGAAAGTTTTCGAAGCTGGTTTTTTGCGCGATTTCGTCCATTGTTTTGAAGGTGCATTTTGTTTTTTTGAGCGCAAAACCGTTTAAGCGGCCGAACGGCTGTATCGATCCGGGTTTTCTCAAAACAGGCTCTGTTTGAGTTGGTTTATGTTCCAGGATTACTAATTCGAGCTCATTTTTTATACTATCTTCACAGGTTTTAGAGACAGATAAAAAAGCGCTTTCAAAAAACGAAATGAACATTTTTACTTGCATTTAGTACCAATTTAATGCAAGTTTCCTATCAATAGCATGCTATTACTCAATTTCAGTATCACGATCTTAACAAAAAGACAAATATTCCTTTCCAATCCTGTTTGTACTATGGAAAAAACAAAATGTTTAACTTTAATCCTGTTTGAAAAAAAAATACACACCCCCAGCACGGAATCCATCACCGTGCCTGCTTTACACTCCACTCGCCGAGCACTTAACAAGTCATGAGCGAACGAAAAGAAGCTGCTTTCGCCGGACTTTGTCCTTCAGCTCGGCCGCGGCGGACAACGCTTTCGGATTGCATTTCAAATCGCGCACCGACCGGATGGCCCGTTTTTTTTCTCTCCCTTTTCGGTTTTGTTTTTGAAGAATGGAAAAGGAGACGATACTTAAAATATTCACCCCCGGAGTCTACCCACGCAGAAAAGTAAGTCGAAGACGACGACGGCGATTCGAGTGAAGAATCTTCATCTTGCACTTTCCACGCGCCCCCCACCCGCCGGCGTTTCCTTCCATTAGCAGCAAATCTGTCTTTTTTCCCGCATCACAGCACTCGGTCGCGCTTCTGCAGCTGCTGCTGCTGCTTCGGAAAGTTAGCCGGATGAAACGGATGAGGAGCGACCGGGAAGCGTAACCGATTTTTGTTTGAAATGAATATTCAAAGCTGAGTGTGTCCGTCGCACGGTCGGTGCTGGTGCGGAGGAACATCGTTTTCTCACATCGAAGGACACCGGGACCGGCTTCTTTCATCATCTCGTACCGGCGCTTGCACGAGAGACGGTACCTGCATTGATTTAAGATGATAAATGTCAATTTGGAACTTGTGCTACGTTCCACAGAGCAGGATGAAAGTAAGCGCAGTTGAATTGAATATCCGAATGGAAGTTTCTTCAGCACCGACTTCACCGAGAAGGAGTAAATGTGCCTTAAATTTGATTTGATTTGTGCATCGAATTTGATATAAAAAATATTCTCTTTACTTCGTCGAAAATATGTCATATTACGGCTTGTCTTCTTCTTCACTTTCATGTTGTTCTATGGGAATTTTGTAATACACCAGCAAACAATAGCGTTCATTTTTCGTCACGTTTTTCGTCTTCGTTTAAATCTATCTCAAAATATATCAAAATCTTGGATGAAATCAAGGTTTCGCCTTCAAAACTTTTCAAAACTATCCATCCCTCTTAATGCCTGTAATGATGAGCAATGCGTAGATTTTCTAAAGAAGAAACTTTCCTCTGATACTCAACAATTCAACACTCGCTCTATCGTTACAACTATCTCAGAGTTAAAATCATGCGAACCAAAAAAAGAGTTCGAAACAGTCAGACCAACATTCCGAAACGTTGTGCGTACTAAAGGCGTCTCTCGAAGCATTGCTCCCAAACCCTTCGGCACAACAGCTAAGCGATCCAACGAATTCATATTTACCTACAATTTCCTTTCCAAGATTGAGAAAATGAAAACGCAAAAAAAAAGCAGACCTAATTTGGCGACTCGACCGGGTCCGGTTGGTGCCGAAATTCCCGGCATTCCCCGAGCACAGCGGAGCGTAATGTCGGGCACGGGGTGCATCGCGCCCGACGCCAGTTCGTCGTTAGGAGCATGCGGCCAGCGCATTAGCCACGGTTCCGCGAAACGACACACAGCGGACACATTCGTCTGCGGAAGTTTCGCGAACCGATGGTGGCCGTCGATCGTACGAATCGAACACCACCGGTGGAAAGGACTGCTGAACTGCACCGACGCGCACACGACGTGCTCGACTAGGCGTGGGCAGCGTCACGTACTGTAAACATTTACCGGAGCGCGAATGGTTCTAATGAAAATTAAAGCCTCTAATAATCTACACACCCGTGCGTGTTTCGGGTGTGATGTGTGGTCTCGTTCGGAGCGGCTCATAGATGGACCGTTTGTACGATCGGTTGAGCAAAAATTGAGTGTTGGCGCTGTTCTAAGCGTTGGCCCGAAGTTTTCTGCGAAACGAATTGTATTGATTACGATAAATTTTCGAAAGTTTTCCGGCAGAGCTTTTGACAGAGCTCAAATGTTTGATGTGGGATTTCTAATAACACGCAATACGCAGTTGTGACTATCAGCATGATTCGTTCCGATTGAAAGGATGAATCTGTTTGTGTAATTTTCGGAAAATTTGCAATCAAATTTGTCTCTAGTGGGTTAGATTTGTGTTTTTTTAATATTCCGTTTAGGTGCATTCAGTGCTCAAGTGGTGTCGAATGTGATTTTTATTTATTTTATTTATTTTATTTGATAATTTTGATGGAAGGAAAGAAATTAAGAGGTTGCCGTTTGTGTGTTTCTACAAATCGGCTTCAGCTAACGCACGAATTTAAATTGCACTGATATTAACTGCTTTAAGAATGTGACCGCTTTTGCCGGCTGCAACAAAGTCCAACACACCCTGGACGTTGGCACGGTGTGTGCTAATGCTGAAACATCAAAAAGCATCCTTTCTGCCCACAGCGGGAAAGGGGTCATCTGAAGTAATCAATCTTCATCAGTCGATGGCACGCATACACGTATCCGATGACGCACGGTCAAAAGTGTCTGCATTTTGACACAGCTCGCCCCTCCATGGAGCGAGAACATCAATCATGCAGACCTAATTTGGCGACTCGACCGGGTCCGGTTGGTGCCGAAATTCCCGGCATTCCCCGAGCACAGCGGAGCGTAATGTCGGGCACGGGGTGCATCGCGCCCGACGCCAGTTCGTCGTCAGGAGCATGCGGCCAGCGCATTAGCCACGGTTCCGCGAAACGACACACAGCGGACACATTCGTCTGCGGAAGTTTCGCGAACCGATGGTGGCCGTCGATCGTACGAATCGAACACCACCGGTGGAAAGGACTGCTGAACTGCACCGACGCGCACACGACGTGCTCGACTAGGCGGGGCAGCGTCACGTACTGTAAACATTTACCGGAGCGCGAATGGTTCTAATGAAAATTAAAGCCTCTAATAATCTACACACCCGTGCGTGTTTCGGGTGTGATGTGTGGTCTCGTTCGGAGCGGCTCATAGATGGACCGTTTGTACGATAATTTTATCACAATTTCAAGCACCTGGCACGCCATCGCCTTCCATCGCGAGGAGAAGTGTGTGAGTGTGTGTGCAGAAATGCAAAAATAAAATAAAAATAGATGTGGTTACGACGGTGGCTGACTGTGCTCCTGCCCCACTTTATGGCGCACAATTACCCAAATGCAATTACGACCGGTGAAGGCACGCTTTCAACAAAGGCAGCAAAGGTAAGTCAATACGCTTCAATAGATGGTTTTTCCCGAGAACATAATTTATTCAGCGCTCTGCGCTAGGTTGATGTTGCCGTTTGTGTGTTTCTACAAATCGGCTTCAGCTAACGCACGAATTTAAATTGCACTGATATTAACTGCTTTAAGAATGTGACCGCTTTTGCCGGCTGCAACAAAGTCCAACACACCCTGGACGTTGGCACGGTGTGAAATAAAGTCTCTTCTTTCTGGAAAACCAACGCGTCAGGACAACAAGATAACAAGTAAGATCGACAATATTTTCAACACTAACTTTAGCCATAGCTTTATTTATTCTGCCAGAAAACTTTCTAAGCAGCTTTGATATAAACATTTTCTCGAAAAAAATGAGGATTGTTTACAAATTTATCAAAAAATACCTCCAAATTTGTGGGACCAATCTAAATAATTTCTATTTTCTATCACGAACAGCGTCTGGTAGTGGTATGTTCTGGTTATACATTCCGTAAACTCCATTGCACATTAGAAATACATACAAATTGCTTGTTAAATCGTAGTAAGAATCCTTTCAACAAAATGTCATTTCAAATGTCCACTCCACCCAATGTGATCAAGCATAAACAGCGTATTAAAAATCATGGCCAATATCAAACAACCGTACACCAATTACACGGCAGTTTTAGCAACGATAACATTAAATAATTGGTTCACTTTTGAACGCTGTGCCTCTCGTGCCCTAGCCACTGCTAAACACCGCTGCTGCACCAAATAAACGATGACATCAACATTGCGATCCTGGAAAGGGCCCGTCCGAGCGTCAACTATGGAATAATTGAAATTGTGATTTTAATTAAAATCAGTCACAGCGCTGCTGTTTGCCGTGCAAAAGTTTGATTAAATCTTCCCGCACGCGGTCGGCGAACAATGGGTTTCGAACCGAGCGAGTATATTGTTGCCATTTCAAGCTCGGCCCCGTCCGACTGCCGCCCTAGTGACGCTCATAAAATATTACCATCTTTGTGATTTGCTTCCCATTTGCTTCGACCGAACCGTGCGAGTGAGTGAACGGGGGGAGTGGGAGCATTTTTGGAAATTGTTCGTAATGAAAAAAAAAACTCCCCGTACAAATATAAGCAGTGGAAAAAGCAGCAGCAGCAGCAGCACATTGAATCGCTGTTGACGGGTGTGTAGCGTCAGCATAGTGAGCAAATTCCATCGAACCGTTGCAACTGAAATATTCAACTTTTGCCCGTGCTTGTTAGCATAAAATAACCATTCTGATTATTTCGCCACCCACGCGGTGGGCTTGGGTGGGGCGGGTGGGCGAATACACCAAATTTTATGGCCAACGAACCCGGTTAAGCTAACAACCGATCGCGTCGCAGCTCGGGCGTGCAACTTTACGCCCGGTGCATGCAGCGGAAGAAATGACCTGCACCACACTTTACGATGCGCCGGAATTGCCCTGGTATTTACGGCCGAGTGCAGCGTGTCGTTGGGCGTGGGTAGAATGCATTTTTTTTGTTTAGAGTTTGATATTAGCTGTTGGTGTGTTATGATTTTCAATATGGTTAGCGAAATACGCGCAATTCTATTAATATAAGCTGTTACTTATTAATCAGCAGTGGCTCATATCGATTTACGAAGAGCGCGCGCTATTTTCGCTCGATTCCATTTCCGCGTTGTTGAATATTCAATGGAATATCGCCGCGCTCAGGCGCGTGTTATTCAATACGAACCGCTCGAACGAAGCCCACTCAGGCGCCCTCCGTTCCATCGGAATTCGCTCGGCTAACAACTGAAGCATGCATATCTCATTTCACTCTGCTTTGTGCACCGTTTATCTATGCCTTGGTAACCGGTGGCGTATTTGTTTTGCATGAACCGATTCCGGGAATGTGGGCACATTTTTGCAAACATATTAATTTCATTACTCGGATGCCGTTTACATGGGACAAACATAATCACTTCCTGTTGGGGGTTTCATGTTTTCGATTAGTTATATCGGTGCAACCGTAGCTAAACAGAACTTAAACTAAACATACACAATTGCAAAGAAGGAAAACAATACTCTTAATGTTTATTTTTTCCATATTGTTCGCCGCTTTGTTCAGAATGTGTCGTTTGTCTCTCTAGTTGTGTCGTTTTCTCAGGCAAATAAAGTATTATTGCAAAATACTGTTGTGCTTCTGCTGCATTTTTGTAGCTGGAAGCATTCGCCGCGTACGTAGTAGTGATACCCAGAGCTCAAAGAAACTCTTTATTTCTAAGATGTCTTTAGACAAAGGGAAAGGTATGGGAAAGAGCCGAAATTCTTGTAGTTGGGCATCCTGTTGGTTGGATATTAGGAACATTAGCCCACAGGAGATTATGGAGCGCTAATCTTCTTAGCCTACGCTATACCGACCGTACTCTATAAGCCCGTCTTCCTGACATTTGCTTAGACGAGACTCCATTAAACTCTAATCTGTAGCAAACCAAACGAAGCATACAGTGTCTTTAAACACGTTGGGCCTGTAATACCCTTCAATTGCGCATTAACAATCCAAACATTCTTCTGTAAATATCCTTCACAGAGACGGAATGGTCATGGAATGTGAATCTGATGTTCAATTGAGTGCCAACATGCCGAATAGATTTCCTGCAATCGATCTGTGCGTTGGTTGGATAGCATTTGTACATATACGAGTTCTGGCTGCGCTTTGAAGATGTAATGCTGTTCTTTTTTATGCATACAAGCTATTTTAAGGAGCAAAAACATTGCAGATATCATCAAAAAGGTTATTCCTATAAGAATCGTTGAATTCGTCCTATGAATCCGTGTTGAAAACATAGCAATAAACTAGAGAACGTTGCGACGGTACAGAAAAAGTTCTCGGATGTTCAACTGCAAGGTTCGAGGCAAAAAAGACGCAGAGGACATCTAATGTTGATGTTACGAAGCTTTGTTGTTTAGTAAACAAACCGACCGCTGTCATGTTCGCGGCTGTTGTCATGACAGCGGTCTGATGAAGCACATTCTCGCGCGTTTACGATGGCGGTTTTTCGCGAGCCCATAAATATGGGCGATGGACGCGACCAAAACGCTCCGCGAAACGGTAATAAAATTGGTGGCCATCGTAATACGGATCAACAGACTCGGTGAGAGATGCGGTGTACTTTGTAGTTCGCAACAGTTGGTGCGTTAGACCCGGCGATATTAGCATATTACACGAGCATCAATTTTCTACACTATATCGATGGTTCATTAATTGAATTAGTTAAATCATCGTAACAAATAATTGGGCCAATCAAAACCCGTACTTTAAACTCGGTTCAAATCTCGCCACGCTCAACCACTTGCTGAATCAATCAACAGTGCCGTGAATTGAATTGAAAAACTTGACGAAGCAACGTCAATACCGCCAACAGCCGCACATATTCGATGGGACTGACTTCAACTTTTCATGGAGGCGCCCGGTCGTCCATTACGGCCCGAACAACAATGGTCCACGATGGAGGCGAAAATGTGTAAATAAAGCTATCATCGTCGACCGTGGCCAGCGAAACATCGTTTACACTTCATGCCGGGTCCCTATTGCCTGTTGCTTCAGACTTTGCAACCACCGCTTAACCGCCGCTTTCTTCGAGTTTAGCAGCGAGCGGGTGTGTGTGTGTGTCTTGCTGCCCTCCACCCTGAAAGATAGGTTAGGAGAACGTCTATACTTTAGCGGGATTTGGCGCAAAAACCACTGGCGTTGAGTAATTTCCTGTAGGTTGTAGGTGGCTGCGAATGACGTCAACAGGGGACCGGGACGAGCGCCGGCAAAAAGGTCTTTCCGGCACATAGTTGGCGTTAAAAGTTGAACCATCAAACTTTGCACCGGCGGTCTCGGGTTCGCCCGCCACACCATATCAGGCATCGCCGAAAAACCCTCCGATCGAACCGCCTGCCGCCTTGGCAAGCGCAACCCCTTTTGTTGGCGCGTGCAAGACTAACGAAACCATTCGCTATCGCTACAATCACCTTCGGCTAATCGTGATTAGGACGCACGCCGACGGGTCGCTTGCCCTACCCCGCCTGGGTACCCTGCCGCCCGGACCGCGTTAATATGCGTCCCCTTAACCACGGGGACAAGGATCAGATACGAGCCGGGCTCGAGCACTAGGCGCGTAATCTAATCGCAAAGTTTGGCCGGAAGGTTTTGCGCTGAGATGCGCTAAACTTTTATCTTCCTCGCGTTCTTCGTTGCTCGAGGGTCGTGTGCGCTTTTTTTAGGACACCCATACCACCGGCACCGGCACAGGGTGATTGTCGAAGCGTCATGAAATATTCAACACCATTGGAAAATTTGAAACTCCAAGAATTGAAACATGTTTTTGCTTAAACTAAACACACATTTTCGCACCAGGCATCCAGAAGCTGAAGAAAAACTATCAAGTTAATATATTTTCACCAAATTTTCACTGTAAACCTCCAGCTTTTACCACCAAGGCAAGCATTCGTAACCAAAATAAAACAAAAATGGTTAGCAAATTTGGTGCAAAATTTGGTGATTTTTAGACAGCATGTTAAAGGCAACTACTTAAAATGCCTTCATCGTCATTTAGTGGGTTTAAGTGAGGTTTTCAATTGCGCGTTCCAGAGAAAAGAGAAGCAAGCTTGAGAAAAATACGGATGCCAAGGCATTATTTTGTCATTACCTAAAAGATTGCTACTATGTCGGCTACAAAATCTCAGTAATTGAAGTCTAAATTCATAATAAAAATAATTAACATAAAACGTCCACCATCCCGTTTTTCTTCACTCTTTCTACACCTGTTTCTACAGGTCGAGTATTGCATTCGTTTATATAAACACTCTGTTTACAATGCTAACAAGTGGTTACACCGTTCCGTTTCTCACCGTCAATGTTTACTTTGTTGCTTGTCATAGCACAATCTAAACACAAACAACAGTCCAATGGAGAGAGAGAGAATCAAACACTCTATTAGTGGTGAGTTTTTGTGTAGTGAATTAAGCGCTACAACGATACACCCTGTCCGGGATGCTTCGAAAAGGAAGCAAAGTGAAAGTGGATGGATTAAAGCAAAACGTTTTCCCGTCCCGGGAAGTAGCGGCTCGAAGCTCTTTAGGCCAATTTGTATATTTCTCTCGCTATTTTGTTCTTTTAAATTTTTGCTCCTGCTCCTCAAAACATCTCCCGGCGACCGGCTTGTGGCTGGCAGAAGCGTATTTACACCCGCCAATACGGTACCACCCGAGATCTTCCTA
>KZ070781.1:83049-96822 GCA_002091845.1 Anopheles cracens
GGTGCGACATTTCCATCTGCTTACGTAAACTTTGTAGCCCTTGACGATGCTGCTGTTGCTGAGGCCGACGTCTTCCTGCAGCTTCACGATCACGGAGTAGGGCGCACCGTCGGCGCGGCGCGAAACGAACGCGACCGCTTGCGTCAGCTCGTGGCCCACCCTGGGCATTATCGGCCGTTTCCAGATCTGAGAAGTGGAGGTTGGGGCGACGGCGATGATCAGTTTTGGAGAAACCGTCCGGTCATGTAATCTCGCCGGCTTACCTCAATCTTGTTGACGGTCTTCACCAGTCTGCCTTGTATGCCTAGCGGGTCCTGGTTGACCTTGATGATCGCTTTGACCTGGGCTAGATCGTTCGATATCAGGAACGGGGCGGCTAGAACCGTCCACACGGCCAGCTGCGATTTGCTCTGATCGTAGCTGAGCCCGTAGTTTCCAAGAATTAGCTGCCGGAGAGGAACAGAGCGAGAGATCGTGTCTTAGCATCGGAAGCTACTAGCATGCTTTCTGTTCTCACTTCCTACCGTGTCGGGATCGTTCCAGTGTCCCGGGCCGGAATGCGGGATGATTCGGTTCTGATGGTCGGAGAAGTACTTCGTGATCTCGACCACCGACTGGTGCGAGTCCTCGATGTCACCCCAGTTACGCCACATGTTGCACGTTTCCTTCAGCTGCTCGTAATCGGGCTGTCATAAAGGAAAGTGCGACCATGTATTGCCGCCGTTGCGAGCGAGCTTTGTAATTCAATCGTTTCACTTACGACAATGCCATTATACTCCTGGTACGCCGGCCACGAGCACGAGTACAGTATGGGACGACCAGTTTTGTTCATGTATTCACCGAACTTGATGTAATCTGGCGCGGGTCAACGAATGCATGAGTTCAGTCGCTGCTCAGTTGGGGAGTGAAAGGACGCGACGCGTTTTCTTACCGTCCACCATCAGCTCGACGTCGGCGTAACAGCCATCAATCTTGATGAAGTCCACTTCCCAGTCGGCGAACGTTTGTGCGTCGAGCTCGAAGTAGCCCACCATGCCCGGATATCCGGCGCATGTCTTCGTGCCAATATCTTGATAGATGCCAAACTTGAGACCTCGTTTGTGGATCTAGCGGGGAAGAGAATCTTTCCGTATGATCTATATCTCTGAGACGAAGACAAAAAAGCGCAGCCTCACATAGTCCGCGAGATGTTTTATGCCGTTGGGGAATCGTTCCTTGTTCGGTTGCAGCACACCGTTCTCGTCGCGCTCGTCCGCCATCCAGCAGTCGTCGATGTTGACGTACTCGTACCCGGCGTCCCGGTAGCCCTCCGAAACCATCAAATCGGCCATCCGTTTGAACAACTTTTCACTTATACACTCATCCGGATACTTTGCGCAATCCGTAATGCACCGATATCGTTCCCAGCTCATCCATCCCATCGGGGGCTTCGCTGCAAGACCATTGTCGAGCCCGTACACGGACACGCTGGAACACACGAGGATCAACGCAACAACCGCCGCCTGCATCCTGTACTGCGAAGTGTTCTATTAACCGTTAGTACTCCGACCAACCTACGCACTAGCATTCCCGGTTCTCGGTTCGCTGGCTTTTTATAACAAGAACAACTGTGACCTACGCCTTAATCTGACCCATTAAGATAGGTTTGTCTTTTTATCAAACCGTGCGAGACTCCAGGTACTCGAGACCATAAAAAGCCCGGCAGGACGCCCGAGAGGAGCGTCGACCCCCGTGTGAAGTATTTTGATGACCCAAATTTTGCCAGTACGCGCACAAGTACTTGGCCCGCGGCATGCTTGGTTGGTCAGCAAACAGACCGTTGCGACAAGCGCGCGTCGATTAGAATTTCTTCACAATATTAAAGATTTATTGAACGTCTAGTGTTCCGCAGATGGGGAACGATAAGAACATGTTATTGCTCCAAGCTGCGATTCCTCATGAAATCATGATGGCTAGTTCTAATATGTTTTCGTGATCTTGACGCCATGAGTGGAGAAAAACTGGGCTTTTTTGGTCGAGCGGCAACGTTTTTTAAATAAAAAAATCTATCGATTGACGTCCGTACCAAGGTCAGCTGAGCAAAAAATACAACATAAAGGTAATTTATCATCTCACCTGGCCAATCATGCTAATTGCTGCTTGTTTTTTTATATCTTCATCTAAACGATTTTGCTAATTAGTCGAAATAGCTTATGTTTGAGGATCGAAACATTACGCGATGTTTTGTTCAACTTTTAAGACATGATTAGCCAGGAGGTATTAGTGGTTGGTGTTTCATTGGATATTTGTCTGTTACCACAAGTCTCGAAGGTCCAAACTAAACAGTCAATTGGAAAAACTAAACAGAATGTATAAAAACATCAAACAAACCTAACAATACGGGGGTTGGTGTGTTGCTTGTTGCTTTTAAACTTTAAATACTCAATTTCATAAACAACCGCATCTTCAAAAGTTTTATTTTTATCCATAGCCACCCTGTAGGCCATTTAAAAACGTAAACAAACGAGCAAGGAAACTAAAGACGGCTGTTGAACTTTCAAGCAAACGGAGCCGAACACTGCCGAAGTCTCGGTTTGACATCTGTTGAGAAAAGCGAAAAGAAGAAGCAAAATGCATAGTGCGCTTTTCACAAACAGATTTTTGTCAATTTTCAGCTTTTTTTGGGATACTTTCGAATGAACAAGACTGATTTCTGATTCAGATCAATTTGTGTTTTCAAACAGGTCAACAGTTGAATAACTATTTCAAGAAATACGTGCGTCAGAAACGGTCATTTCGAATCTCTCGAAAAACTTTGAAGCTCTCTAGATGCGTTGTTTGGGAGCAGCCCAATGTAATATTTCTTATTAAATTATTTTGAGTATTTTTATATCCTTTTCATTTTACAGTTAATCAATTCTTTCCGTAAAATGTCACTTCAAACCGGATGAATATGTCCTGTCCCGGCACCACTCGGTGGATTGTTTTTTCACCAACACTCGCGCAACCGGACAGCGAAACATCGTAGTTGCTCTCCCACACATACAAAGCGCTCGGAAGCAATCACGTGAATACTTGTAATGGTGGAAAAGAGAAGATCTGCTGCCGTTGGTGTTCTTGCCTGAGCGTGCTGCTGCTGCCCCGATAGGATTTTCCGTGTCCGTCGTGCGTTTCCCGGTTAAATTGCCATCGCCGTTTCGTTGCGGCCCACCAGCGATTGTTCGGTTGCATTCCCCGGGACCGTTCGCCCGATCGTTCGTGTACTATTTAGCATTTGCAAAAGGGTGAGTCCTCGTTCCGACGATGGGTGCCAACCAAGTGTAGACCCGTTCGATGGGCGAAAGCAGCAGCGACTATTACAATCGAAAAGATGGATTTCCCAGCGGAAAACCTTCCCGACGTGTGTGACACCGGAAGAGCAACCGTTTCGAAGATGTATTTTAGGCGGATTCCACTGAAAACAGTGAACTGAGATCGAACCCGGGCCACGGCGAAAATCGATATCGGATATCGTTTTTCCTACCTGCCCCAGGAGTTACGGCAATGTGATGTCCTTCGTGGAGGGAGTGAATGTGGTGGCGGTTGCAGGGACTCGTACGAGACTCGCCAAGTCCAATCAACGTTACCGCGATGGAAAATGTAGTGCACATTTAATGTTTTTTGTTCACGGAACGCAAACCACGGAAAAGGTAGATGTCATGTGACTTATCAGTTCAAAACAGCTGACCATTTTTTCGCTCCCGTACGCTCGCGCTGTCTCACTCGTGCACCCGGTAGTTCCGTCGGTTACGTCTCGATCCCTCTCGTGGGTTGATTGCATCGGTGTCGGTCCCGTGCAGCCAGGCTCGGACTGCTAAATAATCGAAAGCGCAGGAACCATTGCATAAGTGGCGGGTGGATATGGTCGTCTGCGGGACAGGACGCGCTGATGATGGTTGTCCTGGCTGAAGCCTTTCCTATCCATCTTCAGCGGAATATCGATTTTCGTGTTATCGATTCAAAACAAATCACTCCTGTGATCAAGACATGCGAATGTCAAGGGAATGGTCTGGCCCACGCAGTGCGCCCAGTAAAAGACTAGTGAATTATAAATTAAAACCGTATTTCGTGATGGAACCTTCTTGCTAATCATACTCTTGCTACCCGGTTCTACTACCACAGGTCCACCCGAAGTGTCCACAATGTCCGAATACTGGCTTATATCCGCACCGGGCGACAAGACGTGTCAGCAGACCTGGGAAACGATGAACAACGTTACCAGAACGCAGAACAATCTGTGTGAAAACTTCAAGTTTCACATCCCGGACCTGAAGGTATTGCTGTGGAGTAGTGATTCCCATGGCGCGCGAGTCGTAATTCAGTGTGTTCTGTTTCAATTTAGGTCGGTACGCTTGATCAGCTGGTCGGTCTGTCCGACGATCTGGGAAAGCTGGACGGGTATGTCGAGCAGACGACGCGCAAGATCGCCGCCTACCTGGGCGACGTGCTGGAGGATCAGCGCGACAAGCTGTACGAGAATCTGCAGGCCAACAACAGTGAGTAGAAAGTTTGTTTTCGGCTTCCTGGTCGTGTTTTTCTCGTCTGGTCGCAGACGGAAAGTAGTAGAGTTTATCGCAGCAACCAAAAGTTAATCAACCCGCTCAATTGTCGTTCGCTCAGTGCAGTTGCTATGCTACTCGTTTTTTTCTTTTTTTGGTCATTATTTTCATGGTCTCCTTCGAGGGTAGTTGAATACAGGGAAAGGATATTTTGCGAATTTTCTGATTTTAGTTCAGTTTAAGTTCGTATGTTTCCACTCCGTTTCGTTTGATTTTGCCAGCAAGGTAGTATTAGGTGCGTCTGCTACGAATGTTAACGCTGTAAGACGGTTACGACTACTTTCACCAAATTTTTATTTTCTTAACCCTACTTCCCGTGGATCTCTGGCCTCCCCCTCGTCATAACACACTTCACCCCTTTCTCCCCGCACAAACTAACCAACTCGAATCTTAACCAATGATCAACACTTGCCGCACACAAACGAACACATTGCTATACGCATCTGCGCGCGCTTGTAAAACATGCCGATAGCTCCGGACTCGTCGGATGATGAATCTGGTCCGGCTACACCGGCGCACGATGCTGATCAGAAGACGGCCAGTAGACAAACGGAAGATGATTGCCATCGCCGCTACCATCGAAACCATTCCACCGCAACGACCAGTTCCTCGCGCCACGGAAGCATCACGACGTCTTCCTCATCGGCCTGCTCGGTAGATCGTTTCCGGGATGCTCACGCAGGCGGTGACCACGGGTTGATGGTCTGTACTTGTCCGCTACCGTCCAGCCCGGCCACACCGATCACCTCGCCAACCGTGGTGTGTCAGATGTACGATTACGATACAATTCACCCGGTAACATGTGCGGTAGATCACGACGAAAGCTGTAACGCGGAACCGAGACGGCAACAGTCCCTTAAACCACTACTGCTTTCACCCAGAAGTCCTGCGCAGAAGAGTCGCGGCAGCAAAAGTCGAAAAGGAAGCGATAGCAGCCAAGGTCCGCGACTGTCCGCATCCTCCGGCAGACCGCCGGATGACGACGACGGTGGGCACAGTGCACCGGAGGCGGACCGCGAGCAGGACGGCGGGTCGTCCGCCTTCGAGTGGCGCTGGTTTCATCGGCGCAAACATTCACAGGCAACCAAGTCCAGGTATAGGCCCAATCGTACCAGCCCAGCTTGCCGGATCGTTCCGGGATGCTCTCGTGTCCCGTTTTGTTGGATGTTTCAAACAATGGCTGTTTCATCACACACTGCGTGTTGTTGTATGTTTTGTACTTTGGTTTCATCCGCTCACGGAATCATTAGGTTCGAAAGTCTTGTCGGAGGATAGAAAACATCATTGTCGAATCACTCGTTGTTTCATAGCCTGTTGGAGTTGTGTTCTAAATTTGCTGCACAAAGAGACAGAGTGAGCAGTTTAGGAGCTGAGTGCAATATTCGCTGTTGTAAACTTAATCTTTGATTCCTAAAGTGAGATAAAAAGTATTAAGAAAACATCCAAGTCTGTCAAAATATCCTACATTCTCAAAGTAAACCAAACAGTTCTTATAAATTTCAACTCCCAAAGTGAGTTGAGTGTCGATTCACTAACTCTTTTCAAAGAATCGCCTCAATGCTCGACTCACATGATCTATTTCACTTAAACATTGAATCGCAGTTCCAGATGAAAAGGTTGAACAGTGTTCTGAAAGATTAAAAAATTTCGTATGTCGTTCAAATGAATCACATCGACTCGACTCTCTCGGCACATCACTAAATTGAACGGCAGGTGCTAAAAGTGTTATCAACTATCAAAATGGAGGAAGCAGAATTATGCACTCTTAGAATTGGTTCCACTGCTTCATAGGAAATAAATCACATTGTTTTGCTCAGCTCACTCTGCTCACCGATCATCAAAGTCAGTTCGCCTCATCTATTTTCCCCCCGAACGTCACACGATCATGTAGGTTAAATAGTTCCGATCCGTTCACGAGAAAGTTGAGGTCGGATGCATTTGAATGTTTTCCATTTTTCCATCGTTGTATGTTCCCCATTCAAACGATCATCACCCAAAATTGGTCAACCGTTGATTTTTGTATGTGTTTGTGTATTTTGAAGTGTATATGTCCCTTAAATGTTACTGGCATCTTTTCGCACCAGCTGCCAGTTCATTCGTTGCTGTTCGATCGTTGAATGTCCCTCGTTGAACCATCTCAGAACACGCTCATTGTAGTATCTGTTCGCTGTGATGTAAGCGATCGGTGGTGTAAACCGGCGCCCCCTTTGAGTAAATGTTCTCCAACAATACTCCTTCGTTTCGTCCTCTTCACACGTTCACTTTTTGCCGGCGGCCACCCGACCACGCAACGGGAAGAAGTCGCTCGTCCAGCCAGCTCTTCGGCGGCCACAGCCCCGGCCGGACGTCCGGATTGCGGCTACCGTCGCCCGTCAGCAGTAGCTGCTGTGGTGGAAAGGTAAACACCTCCAGCCGGCACGGCCGACACGGTGGTACCTCCAGTCCGTCCGAACAGGACACCGACGCGGAGGTATACGGTGGAGTGCCTGTTGAGTCGCCGTCATCACCACCACCCGCGACACCCAGCTATGGTTTGCGTCTGGGGAAGATGCCAGCGGGCAAAAAGTCACCACAGCCGACGGTGGTGCCAACACTGGCTGCGGTCATTAATCCAGGTCAGGCTCACCTGGTCCTCATTCAATGTGTTGCGATCATACGTTTTATATTGCTACCGAAAAGCGGTCCTCATCACTACACACAAGAACACACGCTCTCTGTCTCTTTTTCTCTCTTCTACTATCTTATAGCTATCCTGCTCTGCTGTACTATGTTTGCGTTTTAGTTTCCGTAATACTGCATTGTCACAGGTCCGTTGACTACTTGTGTCGTGTTTTGTGGCCACCTGCTGCCAACACACTCCCCTCTCTGCACACCAAAGCTGTCCTCCTTGTACCACCGCCGTCCTGAGCTCCTGTGAATGTGCTACGATTATTTAGTGTAACTCTCACCTCCTGCTGTGGCCGTCAAAGCGTTATGGCACATTGTCACCTTTCCGGAACAAACACCTCCTCTAGTCTCGTTTTCCAGTTTGCTCGTTTCGTTTTTGCTCTTGCTCTGTGTTTTATCTCACAATTTATCTCTTTCTTTGTTTTCTAATCTGTTTACCAGTCCTTTGCTCGTTCGTTTCAGGTTCTGTTCGGTCCAGGTTTGCATAGCTGCAATCACTTGTTTTTTTCTTTCTTGCATTGTTTGCGTGATACACATTCGAGATCACACCCCACACATACACACACGCAGTCCAACACAGTCCACCTGAACCCTTCATTTTCCTAGCCAAACCGTAGAAAGGTACCTTATTCCTTATCCGTTTGTTTTAAACACATCTTTTTGCACAACTTTGCTCTTGATCTGCCTTTTTCCCGTTAAGTTGCAACCTGTCTTCCAGCACGCTTCCACAGCATTCAACCTCCTTTTGATACCGTTCTTTGTGCCGTTCAGCAATGTTTCAACTGTACACTACTTCCCCAGTATCTCTTATGTTTTTTGTTATCTTAGTTAGAACATGTGATTGGAACGTAAATACAAATTTATCTTGTTTTCTTAGTGTAGCGATTGAATTGTGGAACACAATTGAAGGATTTGATTGAATTTTTGAGTGTGCGTTACAGTGAAGCTTCTACTCTTTCTCGCTGTGTAAGGATACGTTTGAAGAATGTATACATAATTAAAACTAAAATGCATTAACTACACTACTGCATTAAGCGCTACTGTTGTCCCTCGCTTTGATGATGTGTTTCGTTTCCTTCCCATAACAAAAAAAAATGCTGCTTTGTTTTGCTGTACATTTTGTAGAATGAAACATTTTAGTACGAAGAAATGTGAGTAAACGTGCATTTTCCGGCAGCACACACGTCATGTATCTCGTGTTTCTTCCTTACTCTGTGTATCTATGACTATGCATACGGTCATGTTCGTTTTGTTTGCAGGATTTTCAAGCGCACTGACACAGAACTCGATGGGATTTTCATTTCGTGGACGTACTCATCGTGCCAGGCTAACGTTTCCTATTTCTGTTTTTCTTCCTGAACCTCCGATTTTGGCAAACCTTCGCTCTAGACGACCTGACTTCGTACATCACCCGTTTCCAGTGGGATCTGGCCAAGTATCCGACGAAGCAGTCGCTACGCAACATTGCGGACATCATGTCGAAGCAGGTCGGCCAGATCGATGCCGATCTGAAGACGAAGTCGGCCGCGTACAACAACCTGAAGGGTAACCTTCAGAATCTGGAGAAGAAGCAAACGTACGTGGAGATGTGCCTGTTAGGTCGGACTGCTTGGCTATAACACTCAAATATTCGTACCCTTACAGTGGTAGCTTGCTGACTCGCAATCTGGCCGATCTGGTGAAGAAGGAACACTTTATTCTGGATTCGGAGTACTTGACCACGCTGCTCGTTATCGTACCGAAGTGCGTATGAACTGGTCGCCTCGGGGTAGACACAGGCCGTTGAATCTCTCTTTCTCTTTCCATTTTCGAACAGAGCCAACATGGGCGATTGGAATGCGCACTACGAAAAGATCACCGACATGATCGTGCCCCGTTCGTCGCAGACGATCACGCAGGACGCGGACTACGCGCTGTGCACGGTGACGCTGTTCAAGAAGGTGGTGGACGAGTTTAAGCTGCACGCCCGCGAGCGCAAGTTTGTCGTGCGTGAGTTTGTCTACAATGAGGAGGAGCTGGCCGCGGGCAAGAACGAAATCACTAAGCTGGTCACGGACAAGAAGAAGCAGTTTGTACGTATCGAATACTTTAACGGAAGTGTGTGTGCTGATCGTATCTTTCTATCTCTTTTCTATAGGGTCCACTGGTCAGGTGGTTGAAGGTGAACTTCAGCGAGTGCTTCTGCGCCTGGATGCACGTGAAGGCGCTGCGTGTGTTCGTCGAGTCTGTGTTGAGGTATGGTTGAAGCATTACATTAATAATGCTTCCTAGTGATCGGAACAGTTCCCACAACTGTAGCAACTGATCTGAAAACATTGAAATTTGCATCTAAAACCTGTTTAGATTCAGGTACGATCCGCTCCATTAGGTTCACTTGCGGTTCGATTCATTCCATCAGATTCACTACTGAAAATCCCATAAGATCAGTTGCTGGTTCAGATTCACTGTTTTCTCACTGTTTCCATTTCACATGAGATAAGTGGCGTTTGAAGAACGGAAAATTTTCAACCAGATCCGATCACGAACACGAAGAGCGGATCCCCACTCTACCAGGTTCGCTCCAAATGATCAACACTAGTGCTTACGGTTCTTTGTTCTCTTTCGTCCTCTCTCAGATATGGACTGCCAGTCAATTTCCAAGCCATCCTGATCCACCCGAACAAGAAGAGCACAAAGCGTCTGCGTGACGTGCTGCAGCAGCTGTACGGCCATCTGGACGGCTCGGCCGGCTCGTCCGGTGGAAACGCTGATGTAAGTGTTTTGCAGTTTGTGTTTTCGCCAATGAGAAAAGTATTAAACTAAATTCATCCTTCTTTCTACAGAACGTCGATATTCCTGGCCTCGGTTTCGGACAATCGGAATACTTCCCTTACGTGTACTATAAGCTAAACATCGATATGGTCGAGACGAAGGTTTAAACACACGTGCATACAATCGTGAGAGAAAGAGAGGGCTTTAGTTTCAGATTACTAATAGTGCGGGCGATTTGTCAATCCAAGTGAGGGTTTATTTTCCAATCGAAACCACATCCTTTGCTTCCCGTTTTGCTTTGTTACTAGGTACGTGCAGCAGCACGCATACCATCTTGAATGTGCGTTTTACGTTTTCTTCTCTATGTTTCGATTCCCTGCGCACAAACTATCCCCCTTTTGTCAGTTCTTTCCCGTTTCTGGCTTTCTTCCGTTTAAAAATTCCCGGGAACTCTGTTGATGCGATGTTGATTATTTTATTGATGAGTTTTATTGATTATTGCGTAATTGTGTGTAGTATCCTTATCCCTTCCTTTCGTTCGGGCTTTAGTGTTTAGTAGTCGTTGCGCCGTTGCAGTGCACATTGCGACGCGAGATTGTAAGATCCATTACGAAGGCGTTCGTATTAGCGTGTGTGGTACTGTGTATAACCCTCCAAACGTTGGCTGGTTTGGTGTGAACGGACGGAAGCACACGATCCATTTTCCCCTCCCCGTCCGTTCACCGTTTCAATAGCGTGCGAGGATACAATCGAGCGAAACACACGTCCCTTTCGCTCCTTCGTCCAACTCCTGTGAAACATTCGATCAAAGTATTATCTCGTGTCACAATCATCTGCCACCAACAGCAGCAGCAGCACAGCATTGTCCACGTATTGTGAGCGTGTGTATGTGTGCGTGTAAATTCACTCTCCCTATCTGTGCGTTATTCTCACCCGTACCGAAAACACACCGTCGCAGAGCAAACAAACAATAGCAGTTGATGTATAGTGTAAGGACGCCCGGAAGCCTCCATATCTCTGATACCCGGCGAATGGCTGTTGTATCAGAAGCAGGACAGGGAGTAAAAAGGCGCGTTGCTAAAACCCTTGTTACTTGAATGTGCGAAATTCTATAAACTATTCCATAAGAGCAGTGCAGAGAGCTAGGAGAGTATGGGCCCATACAGAAACGATCCTTATTCCAAATGAGTATATAATTATTGCAACACCGGTCGTTCGTTCTGGCAGGCTGGTTGCATAGAAGCTATGTTAAACCCCCGTTTACTTTACATGGCGCAAGCGAAGGCAGGTGCGTAGAAAGACTCGACCGCCCCCGGTGGCGCAAGCAAACAAAGGAGGAGAAGGAAGGAAAATTTGCAAAAGTTAGTCTTTTTGTTATCGTATATTATATTTCGTGTAAATAAAGTGTAGTTCCAGGTGGAGAAAAACAACTGTAGAACTGTAGCAGGCTGTACGGATCACAGGCCGGTAACGGAACTGCATTATAATGGAACAAACCAATAATAACGATGCTGATGTTGATGCTGATGATGTTGAACGACGATAGAGAAAACATTCCAAGCGAAACAAACGAGTTTTTTTATTGTTGAAACCGGCTCGTGCGGTATGAAAAGACAATGAGAAAACGTGATCGCGCAGAACGGTTAAAACATGATGACCGAAGAACGAGCCTGCAATGTGGTGGAAGCAATCCACTCGTGAACCTTAGGTAAGTTTGTACAAGATACATATGACGATTTGAATTGTCTGTACTCTCTGCAGTTTGTATACTTATCGTGTACTTTCTAGCAAGTTAACTTACCGCCTTTCTAATAGTTCACCTCTCATTTCCATATCACTTTCACGTTGATAGTTTCTTGATTGTTTATGATAGTTTTATGTTTATTGTTGTTTTATCTGCCTTGTCGGTTGATAGACGTCCATTCTTTATTGTTGACTAGTTGTTCGGCATCATTCTCATTATTATCACAGTGATGTATTATTTCATATTATGTCTTTCACATTTTTCAGTTTTAACTAGTTTTATAAAAAACGTATTAAAATAAATGTTAGTAAATTATCTTCCCAAAATTTGTTCAATTTCTTTCCTTCCCCATCTTAGATGATAATGACTAGTTTGTTACGACGACGAAGCCCTATCAATCTAAACGAGCGTATTAGTCAATTTTGTCAGATCTTTGAGCGCACGCTGTGTGTTAGCTGCCAATTTTATTGACTTTCGAGAATTATGCAACTTTCTTCACCTGGTGCACCGTCGTACCCACCCACGGGGGTCTCGGCTCAGTAGTACACGCTGACCGTCTTGTGGAACGGAATGTACTCCAGCTCCGACGCGTGCTTCCGCCGGTAGTCCCACAGGAAGTGATCGAGCAGAACCGCATTCACGCAGCGCGGATCCGTCTCCGGATGGCCGGTGATGAGTTTCTCCCGCACCAGCCCCTTCAACCGTTCCACCACGTAGATCGAAGCGCCACGGATTTCAATCTCCTCCCGGCATCCGTTCGCCAGCAGCTTGTCCTCCCTCAGCAGTGCCATTAACCCGTCGCTGTACGCGAGCGTCCCGAAGTGCACCAGCACCTGCGGCACGCGGTAGTCGGCAAACATCGTAATCTCGTCGATATCGTCGAACCGTCCCAGTCCCTCACCGCGGAAGCAAGACCACAGATCGCCGACGAGAATCTGCGCCCGTTTGTAGAAGGACACGGTCGTCTCGAGGCTGTCGTCATCGCCGTGTTTCAGCACCGCCTCATCCCGGAAGCACGGGAACTCTTCGACCACGCGCTGCAGCAACGCCACGGCTGAACCGTCGCAGGTGAGCACCAGATTTTCAAACTTACCCTCGTACCGATCGAGCAAAACCCGGCCCACCTCGTGCAGGCAGCGCACTCGTTCCTCCACCAGCGGTGCTTTCGTGTCGGCCGAGTCGGACCGCAGAATCCGCTCCAGCTGCTCGACCGTGATGGTGCTGTAGAAAGCCGGATTCGTGATGTCGATGCCTTCCCGCATGGCCCGGTTAACGGCGGCGCAGAGCGCAAAGTACCCGGTCTGACCGTCCACCTTCCACTTGGTCGCATCGGCACCCGGCGTCCAGAAGCAGAAGTTGAGCGTGTCGATCAGAAAGATCCAGTTGACCGCGTACGCGTCCTTCGCCGCCGGGTGGTGGTCGTGCTGCGAAAAGTTCTCGATGTTGATCTCCCGCTCCTTGATGCCACGGATCACGCGGTCGGCCAGCTGCTCGATCGCCGCCTCGTGCACGCTCACATAACGTGCGTGCTTCACGATCAACTCGCCGGATGCGGCAGGTAGCAGTTTCGGGGCCATGGTGAAGACGGTTCGGGTCGCGTACGCTTGGACAGAGAGAGCACGTGCTTTTTGGGTCGCTGCGAATGTTTGATGCCGGCAGGATCCAATTAAAAAACGCGCGTTCTGCATTTACGTCTTGTTTATGTTTTTTAATCGATTTTATGACACCAGACACCGCTCGTTTATATCCATAGGTCTAGATATGCTGTTGGGATAAACGTTGAAAACATAAATTGACTCGGGTGGGTTTCAGGTTGGGAAATAGTCGCATGAAACACGGCGAAATTAATATTTAAAAAATTATAACATCAAAAATAACACTGTTTCATATACACATGTAATGGAATTATTAAACTTTCGTGAAAAATACGTAGCTTGATTAGTGTTGTATTGGTTATTGTTAAGCACACACGTTCATAGCCTTTTATCATTATCTACACTTTTTTGTTACGGAATAGAAAAAAGATCCTCTCCC
>KZ070781.1:96832-109365 GCA_002091845.1 Anopheles cracens
GGACTTATGATGTAAACTTCAGATTACTTGCTGATAGATTTGGTTGGTAGATAATCCATAACCATGAATCCGTTGGAGTATGAAATTTTCAACGGCGGAATCGTCCAACATTCCGATCCAAATTATTCATAATTCATGAAAAGCATGCTAATTTTCGCACCATTTTGCTCCAAACAATAGGTTCAATGATACTTAATTTCAATTACGAAAATGTGTAGGATATCGTAATTGATTCATTAACTTCCCACCACCACTGTTGAAAACTTTCGTTAAGCACAAACTCAAATACTTTATTCATTGCACCAACAATATAGCACTACTCAAGGCCCAACTTTTGCTTAATGATGAACTGCGGCAACCGTTTGCCCTGATGGAAGCGGGGCAGTGGCACCTCCGTCGCCTGGCGCAGCTTGCTGGCGACATACGCTTCGGCGGAAAACTTTTCCGCCTCCTTTATTTGGTTCACCAGTTCCGCTTGGAACAGCTTCTCCTTCTTAAGTTCGCGCCTTTGGCGCACCTGTCAGGGGAATGCAAGTTTTGTGATTAAAAAGAAACCAAACCAAAGCATCCTGTGGTTACTGCGTTTACCTTTAGCCACTCGAACTTCATACGTTTGCGTAGCTTCTTCAGCTTGTGCTTACGCATTTTGCGCCTCCGGATGACGATGAGCCGGGCGGCCTGTTTACCGTGCTCATCTTTCGGCACGATGTCGGTGGGTAGATCCAGCGACGGGATGAGCGTGAGATCGTCTCCGATCGGTCCCACCGGACCGGGTCGCTGTACGGGGCTTTCGATGATGCGCGACACGAGCGGAATGTCGATGATTTCTTTCAGCGGAATCAGCGGATGCCGGCGTATGCTGTTGCCAATATCGAAGCTTCCGGCCGTGGGACGAACCTGCATCGGGTGGAACGGGAGCAGCTCCGATTGAACGGTTTGTTTCACATTGCTGTAGCTCGTCGTTTTCAGTGCAGCAACCGGCAAAGCCGCATTGGAGGTTCCTTCATTGAACGAGATGCGGCTGAAGCTACGTGCGAGCGATGCAACTCCTGAAGGTGAGTGGAACGTAGGATTAAACAACGGAGCAACAGGATACAAAAGAGCCGTATTTACCTTGTACGTGCCGGTGCCGGAACATTTTCAGCGACCATCAACAAATTCCAAACCAAAACCACACCGCGATTATACAATGTTTTGATTTTTTATGTGTGGTGACATCACCCACCGTGATTTTTGGACAAGTAAGTTGACAGTTGGCGCAACTGAATGTGACGATAAAGGGAAATACCAAGGTCCATAAATACGACCATGATATTTAGGATATATAAGATATCCACCTTGGGAAATACAATGAAATAATTCTTCGCTTGGTGGAAAATATTTGAAATACTATAAAAATAGCTGAAAACGTAATAAATAATGTAAATATGAAACAACTTTACTGACCATCCTTCAAATGGTACTAGACCACTATGCAGTTTCTCAAGGTTGGGTTGAAGTCTTTTGATCAAAATGTTTGAATTTGTTGCGAATTTCATGAAACGTGGATATTTGGCGCCTCCATTGCTTTTCTCGTGCAGCGGAGAAAATGTTGGGAAAGCTCTTGCTGTATAATCTTCATCAAGAAGGAAAACAATGTCGAAGTTACAACTTTATATGGAAGCAGATAAATTGTAGCAATCCGTTCTTGTTCTACGCATGTGCAGCAGCAGTGTGTTCACAGTGTTCGATAGGCAACTAGTAAACAAACTCCGATCCAGCCGAAGCTATTGACCCGGTGGCGATTGTCTTTTTTGCCTACTTTTTGTACCTTTCACTCGAGCAAGATACAATGCCCTTTCCTGCCGTGGTGAACTATATCCTTCTTATCGCCGTCGCAATCGCACCAGCATGGGCAGCAGACGCCGATAAGGTTGTGTTTCAGTTCCCGGAGTACGATTTTAAGGAAACGAGCAAAAATGTAAGTATCGATTAGGCCCGGTTCCCTCGTCTTGGACCGCACAAGTAACCGCACTCTCATGCTCGACAGGAGCTCACGTTTCGCGAATACGAATCCGCCTGCGACCAGAGCAAACGCTGCACGGAGTTTGATGGAATCGAGCGGACACGGTGCGTCCGGGAGTGTATCTCACCGTCCTGCTACCAGGAGATATACAAATTTGATGAGGTACGCACAAAAATAGGGGGTCGGTTACGCTCGAAGCTGGATTGACGTTCGCTTTGAATTTTTCAGCTCGAAGAAGGCGAAATTGACGTGCGGCTGAACTCATTCCGTGCCTGCTTCATGCAACGACTGAACCGAAATCGAGGGTAAAGCACTCCAGCATGCATCGGGCGCAACGTAACTTGAGTAGTATTCTGAAATTTTCCCTATGGCCTGTTCACTGTTCAGTATTCAGCGTAACAATAGTAGGAAGTGTTCCTGTTACTCACCTATTCCTCCTTGAGGCCAGGACGAAATCGAATCAATCAATTTTAATGAAATAAATAGTCGAACTAATGAACCCAGATTCGGATGTGTCAATCGCAACACGCGTGGGCTGTATTTTCAATGCTTTATTTTCCATCAAATCCATAATTTCATCTTTACTTCCCTAAGATGAGAATGAACCAAATGTGAGGGATAGCTTTTCATACTGACGAAGGAAGAAACCATAAAAAAACCAATGCAAAAAGCAACTAATAAATTTATAAAAAACAGGGCAAAATACGTTAATTATAAAATAATAACAAAAAAGAAATGGAGTTTATGATTAAAAAACAAATGCTTCATGCAAAGAACGATCGAACAAACCGCGATACGTTTCGGAACGATTGCCGCCAATAATAAATAGATCGTGTCCCAACGGTACGAGAACTTCCGTTTTCACAACTCACGATGGAATAGAACATGGATACTGGGTCTTGAAAATTGTCGCCCCGGGGCGAGAGGAACCAAGATAGTCTGCCTTCCTGCTTGCTTCTCCTGCTGCCGCTTACTTGCTACTAACTCCTTAACCGGAATGAAGCGTATGGATGATAATGATGATGGGTTTGGGTACGCACTGGAATGACTAAATGAATGATTTTCCCGTGCTTGACTCGGCTCCGGCGCACACATTTCAACTAATGGCACAAACGACACACCCTCCGCTCCGGTGGCGCTTACGGTTTGCTCCGGAGGCTTTCGAAAAACTGTATACTACTCTTCAGATGGCCGGGCAGAAACACGGGACTGCTCGGACGCTCCGGAGACGCATGGCCGGCACCGACCTCCCCATCACCATTATCGTCACCACGTGGCAGTGGTTCAGCCACCTCCTGTTGGCCCACCTTGTGGTCGTCTGTAACGTTGCTCCTGGTTATATACGTGTGTGTTGGTGTGTGGGTGTGTGTGTGAGCGTGTGCCATATACGCAATTTGAAAAGAGAGAAAACACGTCGTCCAGCGGTCAGTAACCTAACACTAACACATACACTAAACGCTACGGGACAGGGACTACTTAGGCGCTAAACATGCACTATAACTAAACTACGGTTGCCACTACTTGCTACCGCTAGGACACTACTGCCGGAAGTGTGCCCCCATGTGGGAGCAGCTCATCCGGTCGACCACGTACTTATGCTCACGGATCTGCTTGGACAGGCTGCGCGCCGTTATGCTGTGGCCCGGTGCCATCGGGTAGTACGTCGACTGCCGGTACGCGTCCAGGTTGAGCTTGCGGATCTCGCGGATCTCGTCCCGCACCGCGATACTGCTCGTGCTGCAGTACTGCCGCTGGCCCTTCGTGCCGGCGCTCGGCATACCCTCCTCGTTCAGCACGTCCGACGACTGGCGGATAAAGTCCTGCGCACGGGAGATCAGACACTCGATTAGTGGCGCTGTTACGGAGCGGTAGCTGTTTGTTTTTAACCACAGATGGAGCCACTGTTCGGATGAGTGATGCAAAGGGAGGCACAAGGAGGAAGTATTTTTTGGTGTGTGTTTAGTGTAGATCTAGTATATGTAACCAGAATAGCCAGAAAGTCTCGACGTGAACACATCGGGAGATTCATAGTAACGGCAATAGTAATAAGAACTTGTTCAGAACAAGGATGTCGAGTTCGGAACTAAACTTAACTCAAAACTGAGATGAGAAGACTTGCGTGCATGATACACTACTGAGGATCAATTGATGGTAACAGTAATAAGAACTTGATCAGCGTTCACGAGTATCAAGCCCCACTTAGAGATCTTCATGCTTTCGCCATGATCCAAGAGTTCCATTTCGTCACTTTCTGGCTATTTCAGGAGTTTGATGTTAGATCGTGCTGCTCACAATTTCGTGTCCTGTAAACAAAGGTGTTAGGGCCGAGTCCAATTCGATGCCAGTTCCTGCTGGTTCGTGTGTTTGCCTAGTGTGTGAACGTGTTATGTTGATCGCGTATTATTTACATCGAAATGAACAGTAGGAATACTTCGATCGTTTGCTCAGTAACGATGAACAAATGTAGTACTTTTGTTATGAGATCACTAAGAAACATACCAATACACAAACACACACACACAAACACACACAAACATGCATGATCTTCACGCTCCGCACTGTACATTACCTTTCGAAGCTTGACCTATATATGCCAACATCACATCATCGCCATCACATCACCATAAATAGAATAAAAACCGTAAATAGTATGAAGCAAAATTTCGTGTACATTTGGACATTTGGAGGATCAACCGCAGCTGCTAATACTGCTCTTAGTGCGCGGGGTCCTGATGGCTAAATCACAAAGGGGCAAACCCAAACTACAAGCGACCGTCACTATCCCGCCGCTACTTACCCGCGGTTTGTACAGCGCTTTCGGGGGCATCGCTGACACATCGCTCGTGCTTCCGCTGTAGCACTTGGCCAGCTCCTTCACCGACGGCAACACGCCGATCACGTCCCGCTCGATGATGGCAAACTCGCTGCCGGTCGCGGCCCTCGACGCGGGAAAGTCGATGTGCAGCGACGAGTGCATCGAGGGCAGCACGTGCGTTGTGCCCGGTTCCAAACTCGCAGACGCCCGGGCCGTATCGCTCACCAAGCTGCCGGTGCTACCGGTGAAGCTAGGCTTCGGCTTCGGGGCGAAGAATTTGATCGTTTCGGGCGAGAGTGGTTTCACGGGGAACGGTGCCGGTCGGAGGAAGGCACGCTCTTCACTGGACCGATCGCTGGATGCCAGCTGGGACTTTACGGCCGCTACGCTACCCGGGGTCGCCACCGGCTGACTGGTGTCCGCCGGCTTCACTGGGCTGGGCGGTACTTGGGGCAGGATTTTGAGAATCGTATCGCAAGCTTCCGCTTCCGGCAGGTAGGCCCGGGGCAGCGTGGTGGTTTCACCGGCACGGACCAGCTTCGCTTCACCCGTGGTCAGATCGTAGATGCGCGTCACGTCCGAGTCCTCGCTGTACGTGAGACTGTCGAGCTCGGGCCGGTTCGGTGAGTTGCCACTAACGTCCGAGCAGGACGTGCTGAGCAGCGAACCGTTCGGTTCCGGTTCCAGCGGCACGAGGTATACCTCGCGTGCCGGCGTACTGAGATACGTCACCTTGGTGCCTTGCTTCAGGATCGGATCGTCCGCGGTGACTTGGATCGGGCGTGCCACGAAGATGTCCTCCGAGTCGGGATCTCGCTGGCGGCCGAAGCTACTCGAGCGGTACAGCGAGCTGGCGGCGGCTGGATCACCCGGCCCATTGTCGTCCACGTTGCGTCCAAGCAGCAGTGACTGTGGGAAATTGATTAGGAATACGTTAGTTAGCAGCCATCTAGTTATTTCACGAAACCGATTAGTAGACGGATCAAATACTGTAAGATTAGCAGCAGAATGGATTAGTTTCCGGCAGACTACAGCCGCCTCTAGACATTAGACAACAATCTTTCTCGCAAATCGACATGGGTTATGTACTCGGGGCGAGTATCGAGGAATCACACTCCCAAAATCTCCTCCAAACTCGTAAACCATTTCAACGATTCCTCGATACGCAGGTTAGTAATACGGCAGCAGCGCAACGAGCGAACGATCGGTTCGTCCGCCGTGTGTTGGTAGTATAATGAGCTAGTATTATAGTATGAGTTTATCTCTCCACCCGTACATGCCCAAATGATCCAGCCCCATCAGCGGGCGCGTGCGCCTCTGCGTGTGTGTGTGTATGTGTGTTTGTTCGTTCGTAAGGAGTATGTTGGAATGGTGGATTGATTGCTAGTAGATGACTGTAGAATGAACTGATTGGCCCGCTCGATTAGTACCGTTTCCGGATGTCCGATGAATGAATGGGTAAGTAGTTGATCATGTCACAAGTCTACACGTTAGTGTCTCCCGTTCCTCCAACACCCGTCTTCCAGTCACGTCGAGCCTCCGATAACCCTATCCTTATCGCTACAGACCCTATCACCAGCCAGGCTTTCGTACGTAACCTAGGCGAACGTGTCTCATGGTGTCTTATGTGTGGGCAGGGCAAGCGAATGGTCTGATCCACACCCATGGCATGGGAACGCTGAGAAGCACACCAATACGGACACTGAACAACAACAACAAAGGAACAACTGAGCAAATGACTTACCCCGCGTTTGGGCTAGTTTGGAAAAGAGATCATGGGGTGAAAACGGGGGCCGACCCAGATCTCCTGATCTTCTGAACTTCTGAGTTCGTGTACTGTGTGTACTCTGTGAGCGCTCGCGTCCGCTCTGTATTGCTCTGTTTTGCGTGAGTGTTTCTGTCTCGTCCTGTCAGTGTGTACGCCTGCTGTGTTTGCCTCCTCGTCTCTGAAATAGTAAACCTCCCCAAACGAACAACGAGCGGGCCCCACAACTCATCCTTCCAGTTCCAACTCGACTAGCGATGGTACCATCCAACCAACAGTGAACACGAAACGAAATGGCACAAAAGAACGAACAGTGGACAACGACACACACACATTTATACACACACACGCACACAGAACATCTGATGCTTTCGAAACAAACGGAAAGCCCAGCCCACTTCGATCCTAGTATGGGTGAACCGGTGGGAACATTGAACGGGTGGATGGACTATCGAAGTTGTATTCGTGTATTTGTTTGGTGGTACGGATCTTATCTATGTGGTGTGTAATCTCTACCGAAGGGTTTCGCTAAATGGTAACCTTATTCTAAATCATTCCTCTCATCCGGGTATGTCTAATAAAACAACTGTAGGATCTTGACCATACTCTCCGCTGTAACACGCTCTACACTAACGATTCCGAGCGGATAAATGCCATCCAAATCACGAAGGCAGCGGCAAAAAAGCGGGTTTGGTTTCGATTGGCACATTCTTTTCCGTGCGCCCGTGCGCGTATTGTCCTCAGGCTCACTTGCTGAGCGTCGACCGGTAGCTGTCCGTCCGCCGGATCGCGGGAAACGGCCCGGAAAACTGTTCTATCCGGCTCTTCACGCTCGCGCTACGCCGCAGCGTGCCGAGATCCGTGAAGACCGTCTCAACGACCGCACCCGAACTAGTCCGGGGTACCGCCGGCGAACCGGCACCGCCGGCAGTGGCGGACTTCAGGGGCAGGGTAGCGGCCGGCCGCGTCCACGTTCGTTCGTCCCCGGTCCCCTCCGGACCGGGCGAAGACTGCTGCTCGTCGAAGATCGGGTTCAGCACGAACTGGCGCGTGGTTGCGTGCCGCGCCCGGAAGCTGTCCCGCTTGTAGTCGCTGTGCAGGGTTTCCTGCTCGAACTGCGCTAGGATGTGGGCGGGTATGTCGACGGCGGTGTCGCTGCCGGCAGCGGACGGCGTTTTCGTCTGGTAGCCCAGATCGACCGAGGCCGCACGGTGCAGGGCCCCGCTCGCGGCAAGTTCGTGCTGCGGCAGGCTTCGAATCGAGCGAGTCGAGGGCGACCGGCCCACCGTGGAGCAGCGCGTGCCTGTTCCGTTATTCAGGAACCGGTCCATGATGTAGGAATCGGCTGGAAGGGTGTAATAGGTTTGGTGACTCACTTTCTCGTCGTCGGTGCTGTGCGATAGTTGCGCCTGTTGTTGCTGCTGCGACGGACCGAGCGTTTGCTTGACCGGTGCCCCGCCCGAGCGGAGTCGTTCGGGATCGTTGATGTAGTACTCCCGGCCGATCCTAAAAAGTGGCACGCATGTTAGCAGCGTTATCTCTTTCCAGGGAACGTTCGGGATCGTTGATGTAGTACTCCCGGCCGATCCTAAAAAGTGGCACGCATGTTAGCAGCGTTATCTCTTTCCAGGGAGGGAGCGGACACTTACTTCTTCGTTTCCGCTAGAACACCTCCCATAACCGACTGCAACGAACGATCGTTCTCGGTGCCGGAATCGATGGGCTCCTTGGGCGGATCCTCATCGTCGACTGCAACCGGGGCGACTTCCTTCCGCACCAACCTGTCGATCTCGATCATGCTGGTGGGTCGGCTCTTCTCAGACAGTCGCCGCTGCAGGGCATCCGGAGAGTAGGGATTGTTGGCGATTGGTTTGGCGTTGCGCCACTTGAGATGTTCCCGTTCGGCGATGGATCCTGGAAATGGGAGATTGGTTTATTATGAAAGATGACGAGTGTGGATAGAAAAGAGCTACTACTTGGTTGAGAGCTTCATGCACAGACTCTCTATTCTTACAGACACCTACCTGGTATCAGCGTGTCCGGCAAGTCCAGGGACAGCTCCTGATCCTGCTCCAGACCATCGCCGTTACTAGCTGGGAGCATCGGTGCTTCTTCTGCTTTTTGTGCTGCAACGATCGAACAAGCGTCAGCGACGGCTTCTTGCGTGCCGGACGATTCCACTAGACTCGGTTCGTCTAGCGAAACATCACTCCCGACCATACTGTGAGTGCTATTCGAGGTGTTAGTTTCAATGCTAGGCGATGGGGGCGATGGTGACGCTCCATCCGCGGTGAGGTTAGTCGACATGCAATTGTTAATGGCGGTGGTGGTGAGGTGGTGGTGTTGGGAGAGAAAGAGGTGAATGGTGATGAGAGGGAAGGAAGCTCGGTGTCACTGAATGGCATGCTGGTGTCCTCGATCTTCGACTCCGACCGGGACTCGATGGAGGCGAGCATCGTTTCGTCGGTGTTGGAGTGATCTTCACTGCCGTGCGCCACAACCGTTGTGGAGGGTTGCTCGCTGGAAGGTGTATGCGTTACGGACACTGGATGGTGCGCCGGTTCCGGTGAGGAGACGAGCAACGCATGCGATGATTCACCAGCCTCGATGGAACTATCCGGAAGGGGTACCGTTTCTTCGTCCAGCACGTTTGCCTCCTCGACGTACTCGATGTTCTTCAGGCTGTTGCTATAATCCGCCATCTGCAAACCTACCACTTCGACTGGGCTGGGAAAGCCCTCTTCAGGGTACGGTTCATCCCTGATGACGTGATCTTTACACGGACGAACTTCGCTCTGGGTGGGATCGTTCACGGCGATCAGCAGCTCATCCTGGAATGCGGCGAGTGCCTCGAGCGCTTCCGGCGATTCAACCATCTCCCACTGCTCGGATTCCAGTTCGGTGAGTTGTCCGTTTCCTTTGGGTTCCTCAACCGGTCGATTCAGAAGGCCTTTCAGTTCCTCACAGTACGCCCGCATCTGCTCCGTTACGGCGGCGATCGCTGGTGGAGTGTCCGGACTGGGTGCATTGTTATCGAACGTCACCAGATCCGCTTGGAGCGTTATTTGAGCCGGTAGTCGGACTTCTTCATCGCCCTCGAAGGGATCTTTTTCGAGGGGTAAGCCAGTGTCGTCGAGCGTCTTTAGCTGCTCAGCAAACTCTAGCTGATCGTGGTTGCGCACGTAGATCGCTGCCGGTGGAGTTTCCCGTATGTGAAGCAGATCCGGCGACGGTTCGCTGGTCCGATCCGGATCGGCCTGCTCCACCAGCGAACAAAACTCTTCCTCCTGAGCGAGCAAACTCGATTCGTTTGGGGGTTCCGACTCGTCCAACGACTCCAGTGCGTCGAACGATTCCACCATCATGAGGCTGTTGTTGGTCGCTTCGGAGATCGTTCGGTACTCGCTGTCGTCGGGTTCCGTCTGCATACTGTCGGCGTGGGTAACAACCGGTTGCCCACGTTGGATCGGTTCTGGCTCTTCCGTGATCGCTTCCAGCGACGTTTCAGCGGGCGTGGAAGAGGCTTCGTTCGCCGGTTCCGTATCCGTCACGTCCAGCAGCAGCGCTGGAGGCTGCTCCTCCGAGATGGCCGTCAGTGGGGAGCTGTTTGCGAGCCGATCGAACACATCCGTGATGGTCATCATGATCGGATGCGGCGACAGGACGGGCTGTACGGGAGAGCCCGGTGGTGACAGGGACTGAAGCAGCAACAGCGGTTGCGACACTTCCGGGTGTTCGAATCGTTCTGGTTTGTTAGTGTTCTTCCTAGAGGCTACATTGTTATCGCTAGCACCATTACCGGGACTACTATCGGCTACACTACTATCCGCTACGGTTACTACTACACTGTCTGCTACGGGATTTGATGGAGAAATATTCGAATGCGTGTGTTGTTGCGGTGCTGAAGAGAACATGGTTAAGGGGTTGAATTGGTAGAGTGTGGTTAGTGTGCAAAAAACCATACCGTGTGCGTGTTGTGGGACGTGTGCATGTACTATACGTTAGGAAGGTTGTGCAAGCGTGGGATATCAGTGGCTGTTAACAAGGGTCCTCAGGGGTACCACTGTCACCGGTGCTAGTCGAGCGGAGGGTTATGGTAAACTGTAGGACCTGCGGCGGTCGGGATGACTTACCTCGATCTATTGGGATTTCTTTTCGGTCACCGTAACCGTTGGCTGGGCTGAGTTCGCTGGCGGAACCGCTGCAACGGGAAACGAGAGTAGGACAACATTGTACAACGACGCTACATGCGGAACGATCGAAACAGGGTTTGTAGAGATATCTTATGACACTAAAGAGGACACATACACAAATTGGGACAACGCATGAAGCATTAGCAGAAAGGGAAGCACTTACTACTTACGCACTAGAGCTACTACTTACCGACTGTCACCGGCCTCGGTGCGCTGTAGTAGCTTCACGTCATCCGTGATGACGTTATTGTTGGCTTCGAACGCATCACCCAGGAAGGGATTGGTCGTTTCCACCTTGTCCGCCACCGGGCCGATGCTGATCAGATCATCGACCAACAAACCCTGTGATTGTTCCGCCAACAGCTGACTGTTTCTCGTCTCCAGCAGGGCCTCCTCCGTGACCGGCAGTGAGTTGACCGACACGAGACTATCCGGCGCAAGGTGTTCCTCGAGCGAGTCGTGCGTTTTGGACGAGCACGAGATATCCTCACTGGTGTCTTTACTACTCGAGGCTGGCACAGCCACCGCCACCGGTGGTCCTTCCGTCGGTGCAGCAGGGCCTCCTCCGTGACCGGCAGTGAGTTGACCGACACGAGACTATCCGGCGCAAGGTGTTCCTCGAGCGAGTCGTGCGTTTTGGACGAGCACGAGATATCCTCACTGGTGTCTTTACTACTCGAGGCTGGCACAGCCACCGCCACCGGTGGTCCTTCCGTCGGTGCGGATGTGCTGTCCTTGCCGCTACCGTTCGCAACGCCATCCGACTCGTATCCCTCGCAGTCGGAGCCTGCCTCGGACAGATCGCTGATCTCGTCGGCGTTTTTGTCACCGATCAGGGCCTTCACCTCCTCGGTGGGCGACGGCACCAGCATGGCGATGGATGACTCGGTCGTTTTCAGTTGCCGCTTGCGGAACAGCCAGTTCTCCTCCCAGGTACCATCGGTGGCGTTCGATTTGAGCGACTGCAGATCGTCGTCCTCCGCGCCCGACCCGGAACCGGTCGTGTCGGACAGATCGGGCAGTGGCACTTTGTGGCGCTGGATGTAGTCGCTCAGGTAGGACTCGTCCGTATCGTCCGACAGCCGCCGGTCACCGGACGCCGTGTAGCTGACACCGTCGTGTGGATGAACGCCTTCGTCAGCCGCTACGGACATCTGTCTGAGTGTCTCCTCACCGAGCAAACCCTGCTGGCCGGCTGCTGGACGGTGAGTGAGCATGCAAAAGAGTGAAAGGGACATATCATGTAACCACGTTCGAGGACACGGCCATTGGCGACGGGCGGAAGCGCTTGCGTAGGCTACAGAAATAAGCGTGTACCGGAAAGGATCGGACATTTCCCCAAACACCGGGAGCACGACCCTTGACCGCACGGGGACGTTCCCACTTCCTGGAACCGGTCAAGGCCAACTAGAAAGCAATTTAGTGTGTGTGTGTGTGTGTGCGTTCGTTTCTTCTCCCATCAAATCACAACAAAGCGACCGATTGTCTTGACACGCGCACCGGCACGTCTGCAAGCAGGTGACCTAATTGCATTACCCAAAAACCATTCCTTCGTCGACATTCGGATCGTTCCCAAGGGTGGGCTCGTGGAAACAAATGCAAGGAGCAAGGAAAGGAACAAAAATAATGCAATTATTTCTGCGTTATGCCACCGTGTCTGGGACGTTATTTTAAACTGCACTTTAAACAAAAACATTGTCCTACACAGTCTCACAAATGGTCTGTTGTTCGAGGGCGCCACCGCAAGTCGGTGGA
>KZ070781.1:109375-128663 GCA_002091845.1 Anopheles cracens
AAGCGCTTGCGTAGGCTACAGAAATAAGCGTGTACCGGAAAGGATCGGACATTTCCCCAAACACCGGGAGCACGACCCTTGACCGCACGGGGACGTTCCCACTTCCTGGAACCGGTCAAGGCCAACTAGAAAGCAATTTAGTGTGTGTGTGTGTGTGTGCGTTCGTTTCTTCTCCCATCAAATCACAACAAAGCGACCGATTGTCTTGACACGCGCACCGGCACGTCTGCAAGCAGGTGACCTAATTGCATTACCCAAAAACCATTCCTTCGTCGACATTCGGATCGTTCCCAAGGGTGGGCTCGTGGAAACAAATGCAAGGAGCAAGGAAAGGAACAAAAATAATGCAATTATTTCTGCGTTATGCCACCGTGTCTGGGACGTTATTTTAAACTGCACTTTAAACAAAAACATTGTCCTACACAGTCTCACAAATGGTCTGTTGTTCGAGGGCGCCACCGCAAGTCGGTGGAACCTTGCAGATTAGACTCCCATAACGTGCCGTCTAAGCAATTCTAATCCTGTCGATTGTTACGAAAACGCAAACGAGGCAAGAAATGAGGGGAAAAGTTTTCGTTATGGGTGGCTTGAGAATGAAAACTTGAGCGGCAGTTTCAAATAGGCATCTTTGCTGGCGTAGTGGCGACAGCGAAACGGAAAGTTGCATAATTGGATCAAATTTTACAATCGCTTCACGGCACGGGTTGGAACGGATCGATGGCTTAAAATATTATTAAAGTTTCTATTTAACGGCAAGTGCAGGAAGTGTTGCTCGTGGGGGAACGAATATTGAAAGCACCCAGAACGAACTAATCACTATTTGGACACATCCCTGTTCATTCCTGCACCATTCGCACATGAACTCACCTGTCTCGGTCAGCTGGTTGTGGTTGATATCGACCGTACCGTACGGTTTGGCGGCACCAGCCGACTTTCCAGCCACGTCACCGCCGTCAGTGAAGTTTTTCGGATTCCTATAGTCGTCCACCACCTGGGGCGAGAAGAAAGTATTCGATCACAAAGTACAGATAGAACGCACCGAGCAGAGCTGTGAGCACACTGAGCATTGTAGCTTTCCCGCAGAGATTACGCTTGTACAGGGGGTTTCTTGTTCTAGTTCTAGTTCTAGTTCACTAAACTACAGCAGAAGATCACAGAACGAACGGGGCAACCACTTCAATCGCAACGTCTCGACGACGCAACTGAGCCTGGTGCCCTCTTTGGGTCGTCGTCGTGGAACCTCTCCCGCAAGTTCCGTTCCAAGATAACAACTATCAATCGAATTCGCACCAGAACACGCCAATAATGGTGATGATAATATCGCACAAGCAACACACCGGCTTGAGGTCACTCTTTGGTTTGATATGCCCGCTCACAACGATTGATTTTGACGGAGACACGACTCAACCGAAATTGTATGACGATGTGATGTCCCTTTAGGTCGGGCACGAACTGATAGTGCAAACGGCCGTTTCGCTTGGCTGTGCCCACGAGCACTATCGAGCTGGCCGGAATCCTAACAAGTGTACCCGTCTTGTCCCGCAGGTGAGGGTGACCACAACAGCATGACTCGTGTGTCGAGCACATTGCCCGGCTGTCATTGAAGCTCCAATAAAAAGGTCTAGAAAAGAGTAGCGTCTCCAGGTGCTATTGAGAAATTGACCCCATTCGATTATTCGGATAATCTGTACAGCTCAAGACGTAACCACAAGCGGGAGAGCTCATGGTGGCTCATGCTCTGGACGGGCAGTTACCGGCTTACCTTGTTCAACACCGCAGTGGCCAACAGCTGCTCGTACTTCTTCGGATCGAAGTACGGCAGATGCTCTTCCGGACGTAGCGGAAGGCCACGCTTGCCGATCTCTTCCAGGATCTTCTGTATCAATCGTTTCAGCTCGAAGTGCTGATCGCTCGGGCTGTGATGCTGCTGTTGACCTTCCCATAGCGGTAGATCTGTTCGTCGTTCGAGATGGAGAGAAGAGAAAATGTCGGTTAGCGTTGGTATACCAAGATTTGGTTGCTGACAGATAGCAGGCAGAAGAGAAACATCTATAAGAAGAGCTGTGTAGAGTTCAAACATACTGAGAAAAATAAAAACAAACAAAAAATGCTAACGTGCGTCAAAGACAGAGTAGTGTGGTGTATGTGTTTGTGTGCGTCAGAAAGATGTTGTCATGGAAACACGTGCTGCAGTATAGTAGTAGTATTAGTAGTAGTAGGGATGCAATTAAAGGAGATCTTCTTCTAACACGTTCGCGGCAAGATCGCGGCAAGATCACTCTACCACACTCCACTGTCACTAATGTAATGTTAATGTTGTTTGCTGAAACGATAGTAGTAGTAGGGATGCAATTAAAGGAGATCTTCTTCTAACACGTTCGCGGCAAGATCGCGGCAAGATCACTCTACCACACTCCACTGTCACTAATGTAATGTTAATGTTGTTTGCTGAAACGACCCGCACGGAAGAGGTCGACCGCTAATGGTGCATCGGGAGCGCGCGTGTGTTTGTGTGACATGCAGACTCATGCAATCGCTTAATCCGGCCGGCGCTTAGGCCGAAATTGTATGACGATGTGATGTCCCTTTAGGTCGGGCACGAACTGATAGTGCAAACGGCCGTTTCGCTTGGCTGTGCCCACGAGCACTATCGAGCTGGCCGGAATCCTAACAAGTGTACCCGTCTTGTCCCGCAGGTGAGGGTGACCACAACAGCATGACTCGTGTGTCGAGCACATTGCCCGGCTGTCATTGAAGCTCCAATAAAAAGGTCTAGAAAAGAGTAGCGTCTCCAGGTGCTATTGAGAAATTGACCCCATTCGATTATTCGGATAATCTGTACAGCTCAAGACGTAACCACAAGCGGGAGAGCTCATGGTGGCTCATGCTCTGGACGGGCAGTTACCGGCTTACCTTGTTCAACACCGCAGTGGCCAACAGCTGCTCGTACTTCTTCGGATCGAAGTACGGCAGATGCTCTTCCGGACGTAGCGGAAGGCCACTGTCGGTGGAACCTTGCAGATTAGACTCCCATAACGTGCCGTCTAAGCAATTCTAATCCTGTCGATTGTTACGAAAACGCAAACGAGGCAAGAAATGAGGGGAAAAGTTTTCGTTATGGGTGGCTTGAGAATGAAAACTTGAGCGGCAGTTTCAAATAGGCATCTTTGCTGGCGTAGTGGCGACAGCGAAACGGAAAGTTGCATAATTGGATCAAATTTTACAATCGCTTCACGGCACGGGTTGGAACGGATCGATGGCTTAAAATATTATTAAAGTTTCCTTTTAATGGCAAGTGCAGGAAGTGTTGCTCGTGGGGGAACGAATATTGAAAGCACCCAGAACGAACTAATCACTAAGTGAACACATCCGCGTTCATTCCTGCACCATTCGCACATGAACTCACCTGTCTCGGTCAGCTGGTTGTGGTTGATATCGACCGTACCGTACGGTTTGGCGGCACCAGCCGACTTTCCAGCCACGTCACCGCCGTCAGTGAAGTTTTTCGGATTCCTATAGTCGTCCACCACCTGGGGCGAGAAGAAAGTATTCGATCACAAAGTACAGATAAAACGCACCGAGCAGAGCTGTGAGCACACTGAGCATTGTAGCTTTCCCGCAGAGATTACGCTTGTACAGGGGGTTTCTTGTTCTAGTTCTAGTTCTAGTTCACTAAACTACAGCAGAAGATCACAGAACGAACGGGGCAACCACTTCAATCGCAACGTCTCGACGACGCAACTGAGCCTGGTGCCCTCTTTGGGTCGTCGTCGTGGAACCTCTCCCGCAAGTTCCGTTCCAAGATAACAACTATCAATCGAATTCGCACCAGAACACGCCAATAATGGTGATGATAATATCGCACAAGCAACACACCGGTTTGAGGTCACTCCTCGGTTTGATATGGCCGCTCACAACGATTGATTTTGACGGAGACACGACTCAACTGGGTGCCGAAATTGTATGACGATGTGATGTCCCTTTAGGTCGGGCACGAACTGATAGTGCAAACGGCCGTTTCGCTTGGCTGTGCCAGTGTGTGTGTGTGCGTTCGTTTCTTCTCCCATCAAATCACAACAAAGCGACCGATTGTCTTGACACGCGCACCGGCACGTCTGCAAGCAGGTGACCTAATTGCATTACCCAAAAACCATTCCTTCGTCGACATTCGGATCGTTCCCAAGGGTGGGCTCGTGGAAACAAATGCAAGGAGCAAGGAAAGGAACAAAAATAATGCAATTATTTCTGCGTTATGCCACCGTGTCTGGGACGTTATTTTAAACTGCACTTTAAACAAAAACATTGTCCTACACAGTCTCACAAATGGTCTGTTGTTCGAGGGCGCCACCGCAAGTCGGTGGAGCCTTGCAGATTAGGCTCCCATAACGTGCCGTCTAAGCAATTCTAATCCTGTCGATTGTTACGAAAACGCAAACGAGGCAAGAAATGAGGGGAAAAGTTTTCGTTATGGGTGGCTTGAGAATGAAAACTTGAGCGGCAGTTTCAAATAGGCATCTTTGCTGGCGTAGTGGCGACAGCGAAACGGAAAGTTGCATAATTGGATCAAATTTTACAATCGCTTCACGGCACGGGTTGGAACGGATCGATGGCTTAAAATATTATTAAAGTTTCACGAGCACGAGATATCCTCACTGGTGTCTTTACTACTCGAGGCTGGCACAGCCACCGCCACCGGTGGTCCTTCCGTCGGTGCAGATGTGCTGTCCTTGCCGCTACCGTTCGCAATGCCATCCGACTCGTATCCCTCACAGTCGGAGCCTGCCTCGGACAGATCGCTGATCTCGTCGGCGTTTTTGTCACCGATCAGGGCCTTCACCTCCTCGGTGGGCGACGGCACCAGCATGGCGATGGATGACTCGGTCGTTTTCAGTTGCCGCTTGCGGAACAGCCAGTTCTCCTCCCAGGTACCATCGGTGGCGTTCGATTTGAGCGACTGCAGATCGTCGTCCTCCGCGCCCGACCCGGAACCGGTCGTGTCGGACAGATCGGGCAGTGGCACTTTGTGGCGCTGGATATAGTCGCTCAGGTAGGACTCGTCCGTATCGTCCGAGAGCCGCCGGTCACCGGACGCCGTGTAGCTGACGCCGTCGTGTGGATGAACGCCTTCGTCAGCCGCTACGGACATCTGTCTGAGTGTCTCCTCACCGAGCAAACCCTGCTGGCCGACGACTCGTCCAGTACACTGCCGGTGAAACCGCTTCGGGAACTTGTACCGGCCACTTGAACTCGCCAACCCTTTGTACCTCCGTTCGAGCGTTTGCTTCGGACTCGATCACGCAAATTATCCAGTTGACCGACCGGCCAGTTGGTCGAGTACTGCCAGAAGAACTACTCGGAACTCGGCACGCGTGTTTTCCACCTGACTGCCGGCGTTGCGCCATCTTCCTTTTTTCCGTGCCCACTATTTGCACACCATTTGCATAGGGAAATCAATCGTTCCCCAGCGCTTTCATTCACGGTTGAATTGTCGCTCCCCCCCCTGTCGGAAAGCAACCGCACGATCGCGCTCCTTTAACGATCGCTTTAACGAATCTCCGACTGGACACCGCCTTGGAACGCCCCCTTCTGCAGTGCGTTTTCCGCACGGAATTGCAGAATCGATTATGCATGCAATCACGTTCGCAGGCCCTCCCCCTTTGCGACGGTGTCCTTGAGCGTCCTTCGGCCTTCGATCCGGGAACCTGTTTCCCCTCCACGGGAACCGGATGGCGGATTGGAGATGAAATTAATTTCGGTGCACTTTTCACGTTCGCGCCAAACAACGTGAGCGAGCGTGAAATCGAGATGCAACAATGGTGCGTGCGGCCCGCGTGAAGGGCACGAAGGTCGCGCAAAGATTGAGGCACGGCGAAAGGTGAGCCGTACGTAATCGCCCTCCGCCCGGTGTCAAGTTCACCGCCTGCAAAACGGCGGACTTAATCTCACAGCGGTGAGGGGTTCTTTCGGAATCGACAGCACGGCATAAAGCGCGGCGGCCGACCTTCCGTGGAAGCAGTGCGATAATGGCTGGCGGAATTCTACGTCTGTGCGTATTCGGTTTCGTTGCGCCAGGTATCCAAAGTCCGGTGCGGCGAGTCGCATAATCTTGGGGTTTGTATGCCGGTACGGGATCAGCCGGGGCTTCGGGGTTGTTTCGATATCAGGATAGATAAACAGAGATAAAACTTGCAGTTCAATTAGGGGCGGGCGTAGTTATCTCTCAGCGTGCGTCACTATTGCAAGCTCGGGAAGATAATAATTAAAGTTACGGAACATCCAAACTAAACATTCATACGTTTAAGAATGAAGAAACATGTAGCTTATCTCAATCGATTTATTGTTCCAGGAGTTGCTTAACCTTGATTTATGGTACGTGTAGTGTTCGTATGCGCGGAACAAATCTTTTCCATATCGCTGTTTTAAATCGATGTTTTGCTTGCGATAAAATCACAAAGCATTATTGAAGCAACTATTTCAGGAAGCATTAACAAATATCTGTTTATAAACCTTAGTTCGAAATGTGCTTCCAAAACGAGATCTTCATCAATCGATTTGGAAAGCCACCTCAAGAAACCGCAAGCTGATGATCGCAAATTGAATTAATTTCGGACGACCGGGTCAAATAAAAAGCGAAAACTGTAGCGAATGGAGCGCATCGACGTAAACGAACGAGCAAAACAGAGACGGAAAAACAATAAAAACCGCCGTGAAGTGCGCAAAAACGACTCGTCCAGTACACTGCCGGTGAAACCGCTTCGGGAACTTGTACCGGCCACTTGAACTCGCCAACCCTTTGTACCTCCGAGTAAGGGGGCGTAATTATCATAATGGCGGACGAGGTTAAGGACTGATTCGAGGGCAATCCTTGATTGGGGTCCACCTGTTTTTGTTGTTGTTGTTGCTGCTGCGATCATGCGCAGGGATCCTGAGCGATGCTGAGCTGCGTAATTAGCATTCTACGCTCGATTCTCGATGAAGTGCTTTGGTTGTGTTTTTGTTGCAGGTGAGCTCAGCTCACGAGATGTTTCCCCATTTTGTTCCACTTCAATGAGCTGTTTTTTTGGTGTGCGCGTGTTGCGGCAACAATAATTTTTATTCATCACTGTGCGTGTGTTTTTCTGCCAGACACGACTTTGTCTACAAATTACGTCAATGTGCAAGATAAACAAGATGACACCGAAGAAGGCTTCGGTGGGGAAAAAACGAGTCAGTTCCCCATTTTAGTTTGGACCACGAAAAAGAGTGTTTTTGTTCAGTGTGAGTCTTTCTTTTTTCACCGCACCGTATGAAGTGTGGCCTAGTGAGTGTCAGTTTGATTGTTTTGAACCGTTTCAAACCGTTTGTCGGATAAATGATGCACTCCCGGTGTAGGAAGCGCGCATTTCCTCACGTCTGCTGATTAAATTCTTCCGCATCGTTTGATTTTGACGTCTCGTGACGTGACCTTGAGTGGATGTACGGTTCGGTTTGAAACGATAGCAAGATTTGGCCTAAAAATAAAGTTACCATATTTTGAAGATCTTGGGGCTCCCATTTCTGTGCCTATTGGAAGCGGTCATTTTGAGGAGTTAGTTTCAAATGTGGATATACTTGTCAGCTTGCCGATCTCTTCCAGGATCTTCTGTATCAATCGTTTCAGCTCGAAGTGCTGATCGCTCGGGCTGTGATGCTGCTGTTGACCTTCCCATAGCGGTAGATCTGTTCGTCGTTCGAGATGGAGAGAAGAGAAGAAGTCGGTTAGCGTTGGTATACCAAGATTTGGTTGCTAGCAGATAGCAGGCAGAAGAGAAACATCTATAAGAAGAGCTGTGTAGAGTTCAAACATACTGAGAAAAATAAAAACAAACAAAAAATGCTAACGTGCGTCAAAGACAGAGTAGTGTGGTGTATGTGTTTGTGTGCGTCAGAAAGATGTTGTCATGGAAACACGTGCTGCAGTATAGTAGTAGTAGTTCAAGGAAGCATATCTACCGAACCTTCAAACGACTGAGCTCTGAGTGGCGACATCTCTTGACGAGTAGCGAAAGTTAGTTTTTCACCATTTTTACCTTGCACACTCACTCGTACTCATTGTACACGATGATTCTCCTGTGATTGAAGGATGTTTGAAGTTACAAGAAACGCCAACTCCGTTTACCTCCATTGAGCCATCGTGCTCTATTGTTTATGTTCGTTATTTGCTCTACTCATCAAATGCGATGTGTGCAATTTTATTAGTTCAATTCGTCGTATCTATGACATAATAATGTCGAAGTATTAGGCACTGATTGGCAGGCGAGTCCGGGAAGAGTGTAGCGTGAAGAACCGACATCCAATACGACATAGTTAGTTAGTTCACGTTGTACTTTCATTTTTGTGCCCGACGTGGAGAAAGGATAACTAATGTGATTTCTAACCACTTCCAACCGAAAAACGGTTGGATGAGGCTCCCGACTTCCTGACACGCCATAACAATTATTACTTAACACAAATCGCGATGGATACACCGTGGACGTCTTGACCCAATAGAGGTATCCGATTTCACTGCTTCAATAGTGACATTTCTGTCACCGGCGCAGCTTTCGTCAGAAATGTGCAGCGTACCATAAACACCGCCAACCTTCACACTTTATCAGAATATTGCCGGTTGGATGTAAATTTTGAAAAACGCAGCTTGCGCTAATAGCGAACCGAAGATTTTCGGATCGATATCTTGCTTCGCGGCACAAATTGCCCCGTTTCGCGCCTATTAATGCGGTTTCATTGAGCTTTACGAAGATTTTCGGATCGATATCTTGCTTCGCGGCACAAATTGCCCCGTTTCGCGCCTATTAATGCGGTTTCATTGAGCTTTCCGTTGAGCAATGGCGGCCGTTTGTTCGGATGAGATTACAAAATGATGCAAATATGATGGCCAGTTTTGATGACGGCTCCATATCGTAATTAGAAAAATGCTAATCGTACCCTTTAATGAGGTTATCAGTGGGGGTTTCCTGCCCATTTCGCGATGGCTTACCTAGCACAACTTGGACGATGTGAATGGCGACGTACGAAACGACGGCGGTGAGCAGGTAGTAGGCAAGGAACGAACAGCTACAGAACACCATCTTGAACGCTGGCTGGGTATATTTTCACTTATTGCAACTATTTTCTACGGAACAATCACACGCACTACGCGAGTCGGTATTTTCACTCTCTCTTTCTGTTTTGGCTTCAAACCGTCTCCCTTCCCGGACGCTTCTAGTAGTGATAGTAGCAGTAGTAGTAGTAGTGGATATTGAGATGCAAATTAATCAACACAATTTCTGGCTGGAAAATTCAATCACTTTCCCATCACTCGGTACGATTTGCGGTGCATGTGATGGCTGAGAGCATAAATCTTGTGCCCGGAGTCTCATCCGAGTGTCGGGGTTTCAATTCCACCCTCACTCCCGCTACATAACCCCACCCCGCGCACCGAAAAGCGTACCGTCGTTTCATCGATCTACGCTTTTTCGCAAAGGGGCGACACTTTTTTTCGTGGCGTCTGCGTGAAAATTGTTTTCCCCACGCGAACGCGCGTGCCGATGGCACAACTTAATTAAATTTCAGCCCTCTTCACCCACTCCCGAGTATATGTCGTGAAGGTTTTAGAATTAACGCAAAGAAGAGGCGAAAAAGACGCTAGTGGTATAGTTTTCTGCCCTCTCGGTAGATCGCGTACGCTGTTCGGGATTGGGTGGGGGAACGAGATTATTGGAAAAGTTTCATTGTCATTCATCGCGCGCTGGCGGAGGCTTGGGAATGCTCCCAGCCAGAGTGTTCACCAAAATGCGACGACAAATTGTGCGTCTCGTCGGGGCTCAGATTTCGATCGGCTTCGCGTGGGGGTCGATGGGATCAGGTTGTTTTTTTTCTCATAAGCTTCCTGTAAGCTTCCGCGACAGGTTACCGGACCGCGGGGCGTTGTGATTCGCATAGAATGATAAGCATAGATTTGATTTGCCGCACGAATGATAAGATTATTTTTGCTCCGGCCGCTTTACTGCCCGGCGCCCGGTGACGGAAGTTCGCGGTTATGAGGGAAATGTGCGAACAAAATGGTAGGAAAATGTAGCCAGAAATCTAGGCAGGATTACACGGAAAGGTACTAGATTAAAAGCTTGCTTCGGCTCAAGAAGAGTTATGAGAGATTAAAGGCAGGCCGCAGTGGAACCTCTACAGACTGTGGTTCATCGAAATTGTAGTAGGAAGGCCTAGGACAAATAGATTTATGATGATTTATAAGCAACCCCTAACAGAGACATTAAATTTTGCTCATGTGTTGGGAGTTTAAATTCTCTCAATTAATGAAGCTCCTCACAGAATTTTTAATATTAAACTTGGAAAGATGGTTTTAATCATTAATGCTTCATACGATATTAGCTCGAGGTGTTCATAAGTTGCAATGAATCAAACTTTCCCCGTCCCATCTGGCTCTAGCGCGAGAAAAACGATGCATTTTCATTAATTCTATTCCGCTCAGAAGAAAACGCTTCCGAAAGCAGCAGCTTCTTCGTGAATATTTCATGAAACAGTTCTTGCCTTGTTCCTTTCCTTTCCAAGCGCTCGTTGTTCCTCCAAATTTTCCAAGAAAAAGAACCACACGCCGCAAAGTAACTGAAGCGCTGCCACCCGTCATGTGCGTTTTTCTGTTGTTATTTTTCGCATGAACCGCCTGCAGAGACATAGTGGCACACAGTGCACTTCCACTTCCTGGCCACAGCGAAACAAAAAGTTGGTTGCGCGAAAATAATTCACGTTGAAAGCACACATAAACGCGCCCTCCCATGCTGCGTTGTTTCGGATAAGCGGAAAACTTATGGAAGTGAATGGGATCGGCTGCATTTTGTATGTTTTTCGCCCACAGCGCTCCGTACGAAGAGGAGCGAAAGCCCCACGCACGTGGTGGCTGAAAACGAAAGGTGGCTGATACCAATATTAATGGGGTGTGATCGGTTAAATTGTTAATCAGGCTCAACCGGCCACCTGCTAAAGGCGGCGGTAACTTGACGCAATGTTTTACAAATGAATGAATGCAAACACGGTCGGCTGATAAGCACTGACGACGATGCGGCTATGACTTATTCATTGGTGCGGGTGGTGACTCTTCGATTTCGGTTCGATTTCGGGGCACGCGGCTTTTCACCGCTTTCCACATCGGCTGGAAAAACCCCTCGCAGCGGGCACTAATTGATGGAATAATAAAGTCGTCTAGACTGAGGGTCCGCTCTCCTCGGTCGGTGACGCTTGTGGTTCATCGAAATTGTAGTAGGAAGGCCTAGGACAAATAGATTTATGATGATTTATAAGCAACCCCTAACAGAGACATCAACTTTTGCTCATGTGTTGGAAGTTTAAATTCTCTCAATTAATGAAGCTTCTCATAGATTTTTCAATATTAAACATGAAAAGATGGTTTTAATCATTAATGTTCCATACTATATTAGCTTGAGGTTTTCATAAGTTGCAATGAATCAAACTTTCCCCGTCCCATCTGGCTCTAGCGCGAGAAAAACGATGCATTTTCATTAATTCTAATCAATCCCACCAGGAGGACATAAATCCGTCGCACCGTAACTGGGGCACGTACACGCACGAAGGCCTCCGCCGGTCCAATCGTCTCGTCGAAGGCGTTAAGGACATTAGTTCGGAAGATTAGTGGTTAGGAGACCGGATGTTTCGCAATGACAATTTGTTTGGAAGAAGAGGTTTGTTGAGAGCCACAGAACGACACTTGGAGCAAAACACAGCATAGGTGTTTCGAAGGCGGCACGGTTCTTATCGCGTTCCAATCACTGTAATCGCGACCGACTTATAGGGGTTGATACTGTAACTCTCGCACACTGCTCTCCACACTTCCAGGTAAACACAACTTCGCCACACGCGAGGCGTTTCCAGCGCAATTCTTCCAACGATTCTCGTTTATCCATTCCGTCACTTGTGGCACACACGCTTATCAGAACTACAACACCCCCAGAACGGCACCATTACAGGGTGTTCATAAAAAAAAACAAGCTGGACTATGTTTATGCCAACAAAGTGATGTAATAGGATAGAGAAGATGGTAAATGTTTCCAAAATCTACAATACCCAAGAAAAGATAATAAACTTTTGAAATTGTAAAGAAGAAATAGTTCTATGGAACAGTGTTATGATATATTTGAACATTTATCTTTAGAACTCAAACATTCTATTACAAACCATGCAATATTCGTGAAAAACTATCGTTCTAATAATAGGTTGAATTCGTAAAAAATGATCCTAGGGTATTAAAGTCAATCAATAAACTATTGTGAAAAAGAAAAAAAACAATCAATAAATTGGAAAGAAAAAGAACACTAGCACAATATAAGACCCATTAGGAAAAATTAATACAAAATTAAGAAACGTTTTTCTAAGCATAATTATAACGTTTTGTCAAACAGATTATTATGGACTAATGAGAGGAAAATCTATGAAACAACAGAAAAAGAAACAAATAATTCCTATCACAATAAATAAACAATTATCACACTAATGGAACGTTTAAATCATTTGTGAAATGAAGTATCTAAACTATGGGACTGTTCTTTAAAACTTTAAGAAATTATAAAAAACAACCAATTTGCAACATAGATAATCAACTGAACTTTCAATACCGTCAACATTCTTCATAAAAACAACTATTTGTTATTATTTGTTCCTCACTTTATGTATCACGTTCTATCTTCACTTATCGTCATGTTTTTATCTTGTTTTGAATAACATCTGTGCTCTGAATCCTGCAAGCTTGTTTTTTTTTTTGCATGAAAACACACCGCATCAAAAGTAAATTCCCATTGCGCTCGCGTTAGAAATGCATCTAACTGCATTACCAGCGCAGCGCGAAAATCGCAACCTCCTCCGTGCGGAAGTGCCACCGAAAAATTTGCATCGGCAGCCACATTGCATCGATAGCCACATTGCAAAACCAAGCTATTATCAAAAAAATAACACAACCCCGCACCGACCCGGGCGAGGGTAGCTGTGCGTTATATCAACGCGATACCGCACCAGCAGCACCAGCACAATCAATCAAAAAAAAAAACACGGCAATCATTTCAATTTTCGGTCAACCGACGCACACACGCGCGAGGTTGTGTTTTTGGGGGTTGGTGCAATTTATGATTTGCCTCCCGCTTGATTTGCTTTACCGAATCGATCGAGGCTCCGAAGCGTGGAGAGTGGAAGAAACCGGCAATGACGAAGGATTTATGATCCCGGTGCAATCTCGAGCCTGGCGCGCGCGATTGCAGCGTGCCGATGCGAAATGGATCCACCCGGGGTACAATCGCAATCACGCGCCTCGCGGACCGTGCGCGAATTCGGTGGCAAATTCGATTTCACGTCAATCCCACCAGGAGGACATAAATCCGTCGCACCGTAACTGGGGCACGTACACGCACGAAGGCCTCCGCCGGTCCAATCGGTTCGTCGAAGGCGTTAAGGACATTAGTTCGGAAGATTAGTGGTTAGGAGACCGGATGTTTCGCAATGGCAATTTGTTTGGAAGAAGGGGTTTGTAGAGAGCCACAGAACGACACTTGGAGCAAAACACAGCATAGGTGTTTCGAAGGCGGCACGGTTCTTATCGCGTTCCAATCACTGTAATCGCGACCGACTTATAGGGGTTGATACTGTAACTCTCGCACACTGCTCTCCACACTTCCAGGTAAACACAACTTCGCCACACGCGAGGCGTTTCCAGCGCAATTCTTCCAACGATTCTCGTTTATCCATTCCGTCACTTGTGGAACACACGCTTATCAGAACTACAACACCCCCAGAACGGCACCATTACAGGGTGGGACACTCATCGGGATCGCTTCCCACTGGCCGCGCGCGGGTTTCCGATCGGCACCACTACCGGCGTGCGGCGATTACCACTATTGCGGCGTGTGCGATGATCGCCACAAGCGCACCATAGAGCCGCGTACCTTTTGCGAGATACTACTGATACTAACTGGCTGCTGTTTGCCTTTCGCCTTGCGGGCCGTGCTCGAGTCGCGAACCGTTTCGACCGCCACCGTTATCGTGCGCGCCCCGTTCAAAAACTGAGCCGACCCACGGCCACCGACCATCGGTGAACCGCGCAAACAGGTACCGCACCGTTGAGCGCACAGTGGGCTTTCGTGGTGGGAAAGAATCGGGAGGGAGCTAATCCGTTTTTCTTTAATGCTTAAGTTAGTAAGACGTTAAGTTTCATAAGACATTCCACTGATAGCATTGCTCTAAAATAGTTTTGCAGGAGTGCAAATTGCAATTTAACAATATTTAAAGCACAAATTAAACAAATTTGGGTGAGACAACTCATAAAGAAATCTATAATCTCCTATAATAGATTTTGTACTAAAACTTGTACTAAAATCTTCCACAGTTTATAGAGTGAAGTTACTCTACACTTAAACGGGAATAAATTCTCACCATCGTTTCACATACAATCCTAATGTGCGAGTGCGTGCTTTTTCCCTCTCGTCAAAGCTACCTCTCTCTTCCTCTCTCTATCTCTCTTGTGAGGGTGCGAAAAGATGCGTGACGTCGGTTTAAAGGGTGAATTCGGGGTGGAACGGTGTTTCCGCGGAGAATTACACCTGTCATTGCGTACTACGAGAGTTTTTTTCCCACCATGTCTCTCTCCAGAGAGAGACCGCGGGTGAGAGTGGCAGCTTTAGTGGATTAGTCCTTGACTGCGGAAAGCGCAACTTAAACGCACTCACGGCGCCGGTGTGATCGTGTGCTTCCACCACTCATCGTCTGCCGGAGAGTGTAACGCAGACTCACGTGCCGAACGAATGCCCATAAAAAGACAAAACCACCCATCAGAGCGTTGTCATTTCTTCTCCACTACCCTGCGCCCCGCGGAGACTGGGATCGGGCTTTCAATTTCAATGTACGCGCGTCGCGCCGCCGCGACCTTAAGAAGGACGGACCGGCTGAGCGCTTCCCATCGGAACGGGGTGGAATGTCTGTTAACGCATTTCGAGCTGGGGTTCCCGCTTTTTTCCCCGCTGTCATCTTTCCGTTTGGATTTGATTATGCAAACGACACACACACACACACAAACGCGGCAAAATAAACAACCCGAGGGCAAAAGGTGAAACACTGGGCTCGGAGCAGATAGAAAGGGTATGAACGAACCTACGTGAGATGTCGTTTGACACCCATTGATTGCTTTGATCGACACGGACGGAAGCGGGAATATTACGCAATGTGATGATTGTAGAGATACCAGCGTGGCTATGGTTGCTGAGGTTGATTGCCCTAGGATTTGTTTACTATTTTATTTATAGAAAAAATGGTCGTTGCTCATTGTTTGCTGTCTTCTACTGGTATGTGGTGGAACACTAGTTAAATACACGATATTAATTAGAATTACTTCTCTTCAATTAGATTTAGCGGTAACCCAAATCAAGTATACGTTTATCCACGTGACGGCAGCGACCTCCCAATGTGTCTGCCAATGGCGCAAAATTTTGCTTATCATCGCCATCATCACGATAGCGCACCTATCAGCGCCACCGTTTGATAGTGTGCTTATCAAACTACCACCAACACACCGCGCCCGGTGCGGTGCGTGTATGACAGACAATGACAGTAAGTAAATAGTATTCCACGCACTTGCACGCCAACGCTATCAATCGATTGACGGATGAACGTACGGCGGTGCCTGTTTGCGTGTGCTGCGAGAAGGTCGCTCTGTCATCCAGCTAGACCTCTTTTCAGATTACAATACACCTCGACGCCAGCGATCCAGAAAGGTTTGGAATTTTGATGGCCCTCACTTTCGGCACGCGCTCCAATCAAAGAAGACACTCTCAAAAAAGTAGGCGCTGATAATAGAATCGATTTCCTTTCCTTTGTTTATGTCCAACAATCGAAATGAAAACATTCGTTTTAAACATTCACACCGTTGTGGGGATTTGCTCTCAAACGATCGTTCCAATGTGCGTCGGGAGATGTCTGCGACGCGCCAAAGGAACAGGTTTGTTGTAGTTCCAACGGTCAGAAACACTTTACGCGCGACAAACAATGAAGAACCTGATTGGCGGCGGGAAGATCGAGCCGCCTGTTTGCCAAACGTTCGTGTGAATAATGTATGATGAGTCACGCGAGACGCAGCAGTCACGTTCGATGAATAACGCGGTGAATCGATGAAGTCACGGAAAAGTTGTCCCGGACTTAAGGCGCCCAATCTTACCGGGCACGTTAACGGACTGGTTGAATTTGAATTCTTCGAACCAATGACCGACGCGTGAGTCAGTTTGCGGGAGCGTCGAATATTCAAACTTTTTGGAGAAACACCACTAAAAAGTGTTCGAATCGAAGCTCGCAAGCTCGAAAGCAATTATCGCAAGCGACGTTGATAAAATGCGCTGTTGACCCTGTTGGAGGCGATGCTGACCGGGTACGTGTTAACGTGACGCGATGTGACACATGCGCTGACCGTAATGATGGATTGTTTTCATCTTTCGCGTTCACATCCCGCGGGACGCCAAAGGACGCGCGCAAAGTCATCCGCTAGACTCCGATAGCGTGCCGGGAAGATTGGGGAAGTTTGGATATTGTTTTTTTTTTTTCGTTGGCACGTGAGCAAAGGGAGAATAACACGCCCTCAGGATTGTTAATTGTGCAGAGACCTCGCAAGATGATCATTAGTTACAGTAAGCGACGGTACGCATAAAAACGTTGCTGCTGCATTTTCAATCAATTAAGCCACCCGCAAGCTGTTGTTCCATAATTTTATAGCTGGTAGTCACTGTTCCTTATCAGTTTTGCCAGCTGAACTATGCTGTTTTACGACCAATTAGGATCTTAATTTTATTTTGATATAACCTTGGCTAAAGAACCTTGCCAAGGCGCTCCACATACGAAACGGGGTAGGAAATGTTTTGATAACAAAAGCGTATAGGAAGCGTCTTCCATGCGTTGCGTAATGTTCGCAACGAGAAGCGTCCAATCGGCCAAGGACCCAAGCTAACCTCGCCAACTGCAGCATAATTGTCCCATTTCACATCTTATGCTCCGTGGCGATTACGTAGCCTTCTGCCCCTCCCGAGCTCGTACACATCGGCGACCAATTCGAAAACCGGGTGCAGTGTGAAGTCGCCGGCACAGCTGATAAGTCGCTTTTACTTTCGGGCTCGCTCGGGTCTCTCGTATTTTCATTGAAGCAACCCATTTTTTTCGCTTTGCTTCCCTTTCCTAAATGATCGCCAAATGCTCGATCGATCGAACCGTGTTGAGGCGGTGGGTAATAATCCTAAACTTTCAACGCCAGCTTCAACATACCAACGCAAGCCGCACTGTGCCATAGCAAACCGTACATTCTTTCTCTCTCTCTCTTCACACGCCACTGAATGAAACATAACGTATTTGTTCCTGCGGTGGTCAATCAACTGGACAAATGATTTTGGTAAAAGTCTATTTCCGCTGCGGCGGTGGACGTACGTAGCCGAAAGCCGTTGAACTTGGCACCTTATGGCACTCCGTGCACGGGACGGATGTAGCCGTCTCGGTTGAAATGCTAATGAGGTGTTGAAATTGATAGATTCTTCCGCTGCTGCTAGGGTACAGGCCAGTGGTAGGCAACCTGCGGGTCTATCTTCTTCAAAGTGCAGTACTAGAGAAATTTTTTTTTCATTCTGATTGTATATGCTCTACAATAGAACGACTTCGTGGACAACAAAAAATAATAATGTAAAAATTCCATAGTAATCATAATAAATTTTGTAAATAGATTTATGAAGATTTATGTCATAAATTCGAAATTTTATCGTTCTACTCAAAGAAGACACTATTTGGGATCTTGAAGATGATGATCTCAAATAATGTATAGTGCTAGTGACTACAATAGTATTAAGACTTTAGAGGAGAAAAGCTAAATTCCGAACATGACAACGTCATTCCAAGTCATGACAACAACGTATCGTTCAACCTAATTAGAACTATATATGAAGACGCAAGGAAAACCGGTTGCCGATCACTGGCATATCCGATCAAGGGAATCGTATTACTGTTGTGGTACGCTTTTTGTACAGTTTTTATTTTGTTTGTTTTAAACGATGAACCGTTTGCGCGGGTTATGGGAACTGAGTGCGACATTATGTGAGACAGATAAACCTTACTCAAATAAAATACATTAAACGATTCCAAAACACCACTGTCGAACATAATTTTTAAGGGGTTTTCCATTTAGCTTTCCATTTAGTAATATGATAGAGTAAATAACTTCAATTTAGTCTCAAGTGTCTAAAATCACGTGCAAGTACATATTTGAAATTGATTGTTTCAAAATAAAACTAAAGGTAAATTTAAAAATCATCTTGTAGTTATCGGTTAGTAAAAAAAATATTAGGAGTATTAAGCATAAATTGAAACAAAAAAAGCACTACCTATGTTTTCTAGCGAAGAAAGCTTCTTTTGCTCAAAAGCCTACCTATAAACTTAGCTACAGAAAACAGCTAGAACAATTAGTACGATCACTTGTAAAACTACAAATACAACTCACAACCGATGCTCAAAAACACATTCACTAATACTCGCGTGCTCTATGCTACTTTATATATTATTTTTGCATAGCATTTGGCTCTAACTCTATGCAAACTACACACAACGGAACGAAGCACTCTTAATGCTGGCTGCTTACAACAGCAATCCCAGGTTGAGAACACCTTTCGAACACATCTTTCCACGCATTATTCAAACAGTAACGGACATATTTTCACCCACACACATCCACACCACCACAACCACGCTTGGAATGAATTCACTTCTATATCTCTCCTAGTATTGGGTTCACTTTATTGGGAACTAGAGTATCGGCAACATGATCCTTCCCTTCTGACAATAAACCATCACTTGCGACGCACACACACACGAACACGTTCACACCCCTGCCCACACCGGAAGGGCTCTGGTTGGTGAGGATCGCTTATGAAAGGACCGCTGCGGCACACAAGAGTAGGTAACACCCGAACCGAACGCTAGCCGGAGACTGCCGCGGGTGTTTCGGAAGTATAAGCGACGAACCGGGCCGCATGTCCCGAACGCCGTGGTAGCTTTCCTTCTTTTTTCCACCGCCAGGTGGAGAAAACATGCTCTCCATTACCTCCCGCATACGGTCGGTCGGTCGGTCAATGTTGCACATCATTCTCGCTCTCTTTCCATCGTACGGTCGACCGTGCCGGAAGCCGGGAACGGTTTGGTTCACACAACAACGACAGCGGCACCATCGTGAGTCAAGTTCGTGTGGTCCCGCCGTTCCCTCCCC
>KZ070781.1:128673-142720 GCA_002091845.1 Anopheles cracens
CAAACGGTTGAAACAGGAGGGTTCGGTGGAAAATGGTGTTTGTATTCTTTTGCGTTTTTCATTCGCATGCAGCGCACACGTACCACGATCGGGCGCGTGCGATCGAAGCTTCCTGCTGCTAGTGCGTCGGTGTGGTCGTCCACCTTGCGGCACCGGAACAGAATGGGCACAAAGTGGAACAACGATAGGCTCGCGGGTTTCGCTACTGGGTTAGAAATATGGTCATTCTATTCCAAGTGGATGTGGTATAATTTGATTTGTGGATATTTCGATGTATTTAGCAACTTTCTTCAGCACATTGGATGAAGCTTTGTTGCAAAAGAAAACCCCCCAAAATAGATCGAACATGAGTGCAGTTCTCACTGCAATTAAGATGCACCATGTGCAACATCTGCACGTACGCGTATCGTGTTACGCACTTTCTCATTTCTGCTCTCCCAAACACCTACAGCGAGCGATCGCTAACAACCGCCCCGATCCCGATCGCCGATGAAAGGAATCCAAATGATGCCATCGAGCAAAAAGAAAGGGGTTGTAAATACGCTCTCAAACACCCCCGTTTCGATCGTACCGCACTTCAGCTCATTTCATGTGTGACGAGTACGCACACCGTTTCGGTTACAAACTCGCCCACCCGCACACACACACGCTCACTGGCCAGTTAGTTTTACTTCCGTTTTTCCCTACCTCCCACACTGTCCATTGTTTTGCTGCGTATTGTTGCCCTCACTACCACTGGTGTACGTGAAGGGTAGGCGAGTTTTTTTTATCTTTGTTTTGCTTGGTGGGTCAAATTTTATGAAACATTTGTTGTTTGTTGCTGTGTAGAACATAAAAACGTAACAGTCAAAATTTGTGGCGGCGCCCGTGCTTTTGCAGTCGGTGAAGGTCATGGCTGGCGCTTTTTTGGTTGGCGCCTCTCGTTGGCAGACGCTTTACGGGTGTCGCTATCTTGATGTGTAGCTGGGGCAATTGCGAGAGCACGTGATTGAAAGATGTACACATAAAAGCAGATACAGTTTTGAAAGCATAAACTGATGAGTACAGTTTTTATTTTTTTTGTATGTTTTTAGTACATTTTTTTATTTTATACATAGATTCACATATCAGAATGGTTTTAATGCGAGGATTGTTTAAGATGAATGGCATTGTTGTGTAGAGACAAATAGCTTTCACAAAGTTAAATTTGAATATGAAAACCCAAAAACTTGCTAGAAGACCTCAAAAAGGGAAAAACATAACAATAGGACATTGAACAAAAAGGGTAATATTTTCCTCGTACAATCCTTATAACATCCTTCAAATTTAGAAATCAAAGTGTAAAATATTAAAAAATAGCCAAAAAATCGAGTTTTATAAGTACTATTAGGGATATAATTAAAAGTAATTGTCATAGAATGGATAAAAAAAATGGAAAAATAGAAACGAGATGTCTTTTGAAAACCTAAATGAGGTTACTCAAGATCGATCGTGATTTTTCCCAACTCACTGGTGTCTTTCCAGACTGTTGTCAGCTAAAAATAACAATTCAAGGATAATAAAAAAAACTGCAGTGTCGCTGTTGGTGTGAACAGAACTGAATATGGTTTTGTTAAAAAAAATAACCCAAAAATTCAGTGCAATGCACCATTAAGGTCGATCAATAGCCTACATTTTATCTCTCCGAAAATATAAACCATCTGCGAAAACAGAAAAATCGCATCAAAAATACAATTAACCCACCCCATAACAGCATCTACTTGTCTTGAAACGAACGATGTGCATCCATAGAAAGCGCAACAATAACTCCACGCCGTAGTCAACCTCCCATCCGAGGTATTACCCGCAGCATATTTCATAACTCACGCTGACCCACCAAAGCTAAATTCGCATTAAGATAGCTGACCCGCTGCATACTTCCCACCGTAACAGTGCATCGTTTACCTGCGCAACAATCGGTGACTTTGGGTGACGAGAAAGATGCTCCCAGCGATGCCGATCAGCAGCGTCATGCCCACGCCCGGTGTCAACTTCATCGTTGACCCTGGCAGGCCCGGGCCGGCGAGCAGCAGGTCCGCCGGTAGCATTCCGGTGGTGGTTTGGGGTGGGTGATACGATTTTTGTTGTTACTTCTTTCTCACTATCTCTGCTGTTGCTTCACCTGGCCACGGTGTCGTCTGCGTATTCCCAAGCGTCTTAAAGGCACCGGATGCTCCGTACAAAAACTGTACTGATCAGTTCATGCTTTCAAAACTGTCAAACATGCTTTTATGTGTACATCTTTCAATCACGTGCTCTCGCAATTGCCCCAGCTACACATCAAGATAGCGACACCCGTAAAGCGTCTGCCAACGAGAGGCGCCAACCAAAAAAGCGCCAGCCATGACCTTCACCGACTGCAAAAGCACGGGCGCCGCCACAAATTTTGACTGTTACGTTTTTATGTTCTACACAACAACAAGCATCAAATGTTTCATAAAATTTGACCCACCAAGCAAAACAGAGATAAAAAAAAAACCTCGCCTACCCTTCACGTATACCAGTGGTAGTGAGGGCAACAATACGCAGCAAAACAATGGACAGTGGGGGAGGAGGGAAAAAACGGAAGTAAACCCAACTGACCGGTGAGCGTGTGTGTGTGGGCGAGTTTGTAACCGAAACGGTGTGCGTACTCGTCACACATGAAATGAGCTGAAGTGCGGTACGATCGAAACGGGGGTGGTTAATTGTATTTTTGATGCGATTTTTCTGTTTTCGCAGATGGTTTATATTTTCGGAGAGATAAAATGTAGGCTATTGATAGACCTTAATGGTGCATTGCACTTAATTTTTGTGTTATTTTTTTAAATCGTATTTAATTCTGTTCACACCAACAGCGACACTGGAGTTTTTTTATAATTCTTAAATTGTTATTTTTATCGAACAACAGTCTTAAAAGACCACAGGGTGTTGGGTAAAATCTGGATCAATCTTGAGTAACCTCATTTAGGTTTTCAAAAGACATCTCGTTTCTATTTTTTCAATTTTTTAAATCCATTCTATGACAATTACTTTTAATTATATCCATAATAGTACTTGTAAAACTCGATTTTTAGACTATTTTTTATATTTTCTACTTTGATTTCTAAATTTAAAGTATATTATAAGGATTGTAAGAGGAAAATATTACCCTTTTTGTGCTTAAAAAGATATTATTTGTTGTCGGTTCTCCAATATTATTGTTCAATGTCCTATTGTTATGTTTTTCCCTTTTTGAGGTCTTCTAGCAAGTTTTTGGGTTTTCATATTCAAATTTAACTTGGAGCATCCGGTGCCTTTAAGACGCTTGGGAATACGCAGACGACACCGTGGCCAGGTGAAGCAACAGCAGAGATAGTGAGAGAGAGAAGTAACAAAAAAAATCGTATCACCCACCCCAAACCACCGCCGGAATGCTACCGGCGGACCTGCTGCTCGCCGGTCCGGGCCTGCCAGGGTCAACGATGAAGTTGACACCGGGCGTGGGCATGACGCTGCTGATCGGCATCGCTGGGAGCATCTTTCTCGTCACCCAAAGTCACCGATTGTTGCGCAGGTAAACGATGCACTGTTACGGTGGGAAGTATGCAGCGGGTCAGCTATCTTAATGCGAATTTAGCTTTGGTGGGTCAGCGTGAGTTATGAAATATGCTGCGGGTAATACCTCGGATGGGAGGTTGACTACGGCGTGGAGTTATTGTTGCGCTTTCTATGGATGCACATCGTTCGTTTCAAGACAAGTAGATGCTGTTATGGGGTGGGTTAATTGTATTTTTGATGCGATTTTTCTGTTTTCGCAGATGGTTTATATTTTCGGAGAGATAAAATGTAGGCTATTGATAGACCTTAATGGTGCATTGCACTTAATTTTTGTGTTATTTTTTTAAATCGTATTTAATTCTGTTCACACCAACAGCGACACTGGAGTTTTTTTATAATTCTTAAATTGTTATTTTTATCGAACAACAGTCTTAAAAGACCACAGGGTGTTGGGTAAAATCTGGATCAATCTTGAGTAACCTCATTTAGGTTTTCAAAAGACATCTCGTTTCTATTTTTTCAATTTTTTAAATCCATTCTATGACAATTACTTTTAATTATATCCATAATAGTACTTGTAAAACTCGATTTTTAGACTATTTTTTATATTTTCTACTTTGATTTCTAAATTTAAAGTATATTATAAGGATTGTAAGAGGAAAATATTACCCTTTTTGTGCTTAAAAAGATATTATTTGTTGTCGGTTCTCCAATATTATTGTTCAATGTCCTATTGTTATGTTTTTCCCTTTTTGAGGTCTTCTAGCAAGTTTTTGGGTTTTCATATTCAAATTTAACTTTGTGAAAGCTATTTGTCTCTACACAACAATGCCATTCATCTTAAACAATCCTCGCATTAAAACCATTCTGATATGTGAATCTATGTATAAAATAAAAAAATGTACTAAAAACATACAAAAAATACAAAAACTGTACTGATCAGTTCATGCTTTCAAAACTGTCAAACATGCTTTTATGTGTTCTCACTATCTCTGCTGTTGCTTCACCTGGCCACGGTGTCGTCTGCGTATTCCCAAGCGTCTTAAAGGCACCGGATGCTCCGCGTGCGGGGGGCACGATATTTGAGCCACTCGGTCGTGGCACCCGTGCGAGTATGGGAAGATTCCCGCACGACCGGACGTATCATCACTTTCACATTAATTGTCTGCTTTACACTTTTCGTTGGTTATTGCCTTTAAAGAGTTTGATTTACGGGCCACTATCTGGTGGCTTGCTAGATCATCCACGCCTGCCGGAGTAGAGTGAGTGTTGCCAAACATGAAGATGATGAATCGTTTTTCACACTGACTTGCACCTGGGAGCGATCGCAATCGAATGATCTGCTCTCAACACTGACACACTTTAATTAAAACATAATTCGCCGTACAATGGGCCGCACTAGGTTCGGCTTCAGCAGCACCCTCTTAATTCTATTAAAGCCCTCCCGTGATCTACAATCTTTTCTTCCCACTGGGTCTGTGTTGCAGAATGTATTTCAAGCAAACTATTATTGCATCAAACAGATTGCAATCTGTCCCAGGGCAAGTCCAGTGCGAACGATTTCAATTAAAAGCAATCCACACTGTTTGCAAATAATTGAGCCTCTTTCCAAGCCAAGATATCGTGTGAGTATGGGAAAGGAAAAGTGATTAGAGGATTACTGTGGCTTGGACTTTCTGGATCGTAAACCTTCTTATCGGTCCGATAAGATATTGGAGCTGATCGAGCCCTCATGATGTCACGATGTTTGGGAGCATTTGTAGAAATGCATTTGGAACGGCATTTGTTATCAGGTTTTTGTTTGCAGTTAACCCTGTTTTAGAACGGTGGCATGTCTATCTTGGCTGAACAGAATGATTAAGCTCTAAAAAAGCAATGGAGAGATAGAAATAGAATGTCGACACTCCCAGAGTTGTACGCAAACGTACGTGGACGTGCTTAAACACAAATTCCAATGTCACCAAGGCATGAATGACGCACATCTCGCTGTATCCGCTTCTGACTTCAAGACGTCTCTCAGCTTCTGCTCCAATTGCGCGACTGATAACACCACTGATCCACACACACACATACACGCTCCATCGCCAGTTCTCACAGCTGTCAAGCACACGTGATATTTGCTCACTTTGGCGCCGTGCTTTATGCCGATGCGCACGCCCAAACGCCAACACAATCCCCGGGGCCCAATAACTCGTGTGTCTCCAGCATTACTTCACCCAAAGACCGTCGTCAGGTGTGCGGTGATGCAGATATCACATGATATCGCCGTTGATTACGTCTTTGTGCGCGTTGTGGATCACTTGATGTGGCTAATTGGGACACTTAGAAACCTGTCGCTCGACTTTGCTCGACCAACATAATTCTAATCACAAATCACACACGATCTCGAACACGGATTTCACAACCAACATCCCAATACCTCCAGACGTCCACCAAAAACTCGGACCACCGATGGACCACTGGCGCGCAGGTTTCGGAGGCCTACCGTCCGGCCTGTGTCCCGTGTCCGACTCGTGCAATGTCCTCGAGTGAGCCAACCCCGCCGAACTCACCAGGTATCTGGCACCGAAGTCACCGGGCGCTTATCTGTCGGAGGCGTTCGTGATTGCACATTATCACCAACAACCGTTTCCCGTGCCACCAGCACTACCACTAATGCAAGGCATTTTAACACCTCCAACGTCAAACACGTAGCAGGAACGGAGGGAAACAGAGTTACTAATTAGTTCCGCACACAACTTATCACCCCACGAATGTGCACAATAACGCGAACGCGAAATTGCATTCGAGAAGTAGCGAACTGCGTGTTTGGATGGTTTCGAGTCTCGAGTCTGTAGAGTGGGTTGTATTTGGAATTTGGCAAACTTCAAGCGAACCTTCAAGATACGCGGCCACCGTCACGTCGCGTCGATCGAACCACGCAGACTGAGACCGTTTGGCAGCACAATCGGGAAAAATGGACAACCTGCGGATCTGTCTCACACAAAGATCGACCGAGATTGGCCGATCGTGCCCGTTGAGCAGCTTTTACCACGGTGACACTGTTCGCTCTCGATCGCTCTGCCCCACCCCAAAGATGTACGCACCTGAGACAATGGCCATCCTTGCGGAAGGTTGCCGTTGCGTCAGCCACACGGCGTTCCTTTCGAATGAAACAATCGAATGAAACAAAACAATGTTTCCTTGTTTTGCTCTCCGCTACCGCTCCAAAGCGCGTTGCCCGTCGGGGTCCCTGTCACATTTTGGTCGATTTTTGATTGAACTGTTTATGTTTATGTCATTCCATTGGGGTATGCGGGCCCCTAAAAAAGTAGCCGCCGAGGAGAGAGAAGCGGGTCCACATAAATGGATCTTTCTCTCTTTCTCCACTTCGCTCGGTCGGGCGGTGTGCTTTTAACGGAAAAAAGAAGGAAAGCTACCACGGCGTTCGGGACATGCGGCCCGGTTCGTCGCTTATACTTCCGAAACACCCGCGGCAGTCTCCGGCTAGCGTTCGGTTCGGGTGTTACCTACTCTTGTGTGCCGCAGCGGTCCTTTCATAAGCGATCCTCACCAACCAGAGCCCTTCCGGTGTGGGCAGGGGTGTGAACGTGTTCGTGTGTGTGTGCGTCGCAAGTGATGGTTTATTGTCAGAAGGGAAGGATCATGTTGCCGATACTCTAGTTCCCAATAAAGTGAACCCAATACTAGGAGAGATATAGAAGTGAATTCATTCCAAGCGTGGTTGTGGTGGTGTGGATGTGTGTGGGTGAAAATATGTCCGTTACTGTTTGAATAATGCGTGGAAAGATGTGTTCGAAAGGTGTTCTCAACCTGGGATTGCTGTTGTAAGCAGCCAGCATTAAGAGTGCTTCGTTCCGTTGTGTGTAGTTTGCATAGAGTTAGAGCCAAATGCTATGCAAAAATAATATATAAAGTAGCATAGAGCACGCGAGTATTAGTGAATGTGTTTTTGAGCATCGGTTGTGAGTTGTATTTGTAGTTTTACAAGTGATCGTACTAATTGTTCTAGCTGTTTTCTGTAGCTAAGTTTATAGGTAGGCTTTTGAGCAAAAGAAAGTCTTCTTCGCTAGAAAACATAGGTAGTGCGTTTTTTGCTTCAATTTATGTCTAATACTCCTAATATTTTTTTTACTAACCGATAACTGCAAGATGCTTTTTTAACTTACCTTTAGTTTTATTTTGAAACAATCAATTTCAAATATGTACTTGCACGTGATTTTAGACACTTAAGACTAAATTGAAGTTATTTACTCTATCATATTACAAGCTAAATGGAAAACTCCTTAAAAAATATGTTCGGCAGTGGTGTTTTGGAATCGTTTAATGTATTTTATTTAACCAAAGATGTGTCTGTCTCAAACAATTTCGCTCACAGTCGAACCAGAACCCACGCAAACGGTTCCTCGTTTAAAACAAACAAAATAAAAACTGTACAAAAAGCGTACCACAACACTAATACGATTCCCTTGATCGGATATGCCAGTGTTCGGCAACCTTATTTGGTGAAAAATCGCTCAATTAATTAGCATTTAGAAATTACCACACATTTTATGTTGTTTTTTTATACCAGGTTTTTACCAGACCAGACTTTATTCCAGACTTTAATCAGACTGTTTTCCTTGCGTCTTCATATACAGTTCTAATTAGGTTGAACGATACGTTGTTGTCATGACTTGGAATGACGTTGTCATGTTCGGAATTTAGCTTTTATCCTCTAAAGTCTTAATACTATTGTAGTCACTAGTACTATACATTATTTGAGATCATCATCTTCAAGATCCCAAATTGTGTCTTCTTTGAGTAGAACGATAAAATTTCGAATTAATGACATAAATCTTCATAAATATTTTACATAATTATTTTTACTATTTTACTATTTTTTTTTGTTGTCCACGAAGTAGTTCTATTGTAGAGCATATACAATCAGAATGAAAAAAAATTTCTCTAGTACTGCACTTTGAAGAAGATAGACCCGCAGGTTGCCTACCACTGGCCTGTACCCTAGCAGCAGCACAGTCTCCGGCTAGCGTTCGGTTCGGGTGTTACCTACTCTTGTGTGCCGCAGCGGTCCTTTCATAAGCGATCCTCACCAACAAGAACCCTTCGGGTGTGGGCAGGGGTGTGAACGTGTTCGTGTGTGTGTGCGTCGCAAGTGATGGTTTATTGTCAGAAGGGAAGGATCATGTTGCTTTCTTTTTGCTCGATGGCATCATTTGGATTCCTTTCATCGGCGATCGGGATCGGGGCGGTTGTTAGCGATCGCTCGCTGCAGGTGTTTGGGAGAGCAGAAATGAGAAAGTGCGTAACACGATACGCGTACGTGCAGATGTTGCACATGGTGCAGCTTAATTGCAGTGTGAACTGCACTCATGTTCGATCTATTTTGGGGTTTTTCTTTTGCAGCAAAGCTTCATCCAATGTGCCGAAGAAAGTGACTAAATACATCGAAATATCCACAAATCAAATTATACCACATCCACTTGGAAAAGAATGAATATATTTCTAACCCAGTGGCGAAACCCGCGAGCCTATCGTTGTTCCACTTTGTGCGTATTCTGTTCCGGTGCCGCAAGGTGGACGACCACACCGACGCACTAGCAGCAGGAAGCTTCGATCGCACGCGCCCGATCGTGACAATTGCACATTTCCGCAATCACACACTCCGAAGCGAACCTTGGAACGATGCGACGTTCCGCGGCTTATCACTGACGGACGGACGCACACAGTCAAAATCAGGGCCACAGCGAAATTTGCATACGAATTTATACGGCCTGAACTGTAGAACTGTGCGCCCTATGGTGTCTTTGTTAAGACTAACTTTCTTATAGTAACATCTTCGCTTACATATCACTCGTTCGATTTTATTCTGATGAATTTTAAAAGCCAGCTTTAAAATCCCGATAAAGATATAGTTTTATACGCTTTCACATGATCAAGCTGCTCGCAAATAAATACCCCGTGCTTAAGTCTACCGAAACTGTGGCCTTGCCTCGTTTCACTCATCATCATCACCCGCGATGAATTAACGCCGTGTCGAATCGCGCCCGGTTTCACCCGGCCGCTCAAGGATGGCGACGCTCAAGGCGACTTTTCACACCGCGCGATCACTGCTTTCGGTGGTTTCGGTGGCTGAAGAGGAGCCAGCTGGTGGTTGATCGCTGGCCGCACTCTGCGTCTGCGTTGCGGCCGTGCTGCTGGTGGCCAGCGTAGCGCCACTGCCGAACGACGTCAGGGCTAGCAGCTTGATAAAGACGACCTCGGCCGCACACAGCATGAAGAGAAACATAAACACCGCGATGTTGGCCTGCGGTTGATGGGGCTGTCCGGGCGCCGACAGGCCCTTCGTGCCGCTATTGAGCTAATTTTCACAACAATTTTCCTATTTCATGCCTAACACATCGGCACTGTTTTGGCTTAACCTTTAGATAACATATTTTAAACGAATTCATGTGCAATCCGTTGCATCCGTGCGTTGCATCACGGCGGTTCCTCTTCGCCACCTGTTTTGCTCCACATATCCACACATCCGACGGGAATTTGTGGAGGCGACGGTTTAACGAGCTATTGTGTGTTTTGCCGCACCGTCAATTCTGCCCAATGAAACGTACAGACACACACACACACAGTACGGTTTGCTATGGCACAGTGCGGCTTGCGTTGGTATGTTGAAGCTGGCGTTGAAAGTTTAGGATTATTACCCACCGCCCCAACACGGTTCGATCGATCGAGCATTTGGCGATCATTTAGGAAAGGGAAGCGAAGCGAAAAAAATGGGTTGCTTCAATGAAAATACTAGAAAAAAAGCAATAACGAAGTGCGACCGTTTATGGAAATGTGCTATTTGTCACAATTTTGCAACAACAGCGCTGTTGCATACAAATTTTTGCATCCAGGAATTAATCGAACCGGTCACGGGAAGAAGTCAGCGGAGTGCAATCCGGCTATCGATGCATGTCTAATTAATTGACCGAATGACGAACTGATTGACTGTGTGCGAGTGCTGGTGAAAATGTGAAATGTCGCTAAAGACACGTTGTTTTTTTTTATTGTGGATTGCATTCCTTTTACCCGATGGGTCCAACTAGATTGTATTGCGATGAAAATGTAGTTCCATAAATTAACTGGAACGAGAGTTTTGCATTCTCATCGGAATAAATTGAATTGATTAGCTATTCACTTTGTTAGCGATCTATACTGCACTTTTATTGCTTTGGAAGCAGTCCGTACTAATATCATTGATTTATACTTTTGTTATTGATTTAGAAATAATTCTCACTACATCCCTCTCTTCTCTACTCTTCCAGCAAACTCAGCCAACGACGGCGTTCTTCGCGGAAGCCCGATGTGGCAGAGTGTTACATGTGTAACGCAAACATCGAGCTCGAAAGTACAGACAGGTAAGCAGCGGCTTGCGCCACCGCCGTTTATCCGTTCCAAGCGCGATTTTTTTTTCGAAGTATTGAAACGAAATTCATGTCCATTTTGTTCCGAAAGCTTCGCTTGCATCGATCGTCTGCCGTTTACACTAGCACTAGATTACTTAAGAAGTTAGTAATTTGACAGCCATGTTTGACATCAAGTTTATGACTTGAGTAGACCAATTTTAGTAGTCAATAATAGTCTACCTAGGAATAATATTAGTATTAGATTATTCTATTATTCTAATATTAATATTAGAATAATATAAGATGAATTTTACTTTGAAAGGAAACATCAACTAAGTACTAAGTAGTACAAGTAGTGTATAATCAGACATTTGTTACTTATTTATTAAAACATATTTTAAGCTTTTATTGAAATTGATATTTCAACTATAGCCCACATGATGTTTACCGAACTGGAAATCAGTTTCTCTCACACTAAACCACGAGCTGTTCAACGAAATTACTCCCATTTTCAACACATTTCAACCCCATTTTATAATGTGTGAATGAGCTTTCCGATGGTCTTTTATTATCCCCCTTTCCTCACACGCCCAACTCTCGGTTTTGCCAAGCCCTATCGATTGAGCAGCGTAAGGCAACAGCCGCGACACGGCAACCTGCTTCAGGTTGCTCCATCTCGCATCGACTGCGATAGCCATGTGGTCGCGGTAGCTCGCCCTCGATGATATAACCTCCCTTTAACCGCGTGTCTCCAAACCGAGCGGTAGTTCATGCCAACAGGGAAAAGTTGCCACCGCGCGTGTATAACCTTTCCTTTACCGTGCGTTGTGCGCAACGCATACTGACGCACAAGACCGTTTGCCGTACGCAAAAACAAATCGCACGGATGGAAAGCAAGCCGATTGAGTGCGGATTTAATTTTTGCATCCAGGAATTAATCGAACCGGTCACGGGAAGAAGTCAGCGGAGTGCAATCCGGCTATCGATGCATGTCTAATTAATTGACCGAATGACGAACTGATTGACTGTGTGCGAGTGCTGGTGAAAATGTGAAATGTCGCTAAAGACACGTTGTTTTTTTTTATTGTGGATTGCATTCCTTTTACCCGATGGGTCCAACTAGATTGTATTGCGATGAGCAACGTTTTTATGCGTACCGTCGCTTACTGTAACTAATGATCATCTTGCGAGGTCTCTGCACAATTAACAATCCTGAACAGTCCATCCCAGTGCAAGTGCTTCGTTGTGGCAGTGCGAAAATTGATTGCATTGAGTTTAATGTGCGTTTGATGGAACGTGGCCCGGTATTCCACACTCATCTTACTTCCATCCGATCGTGGAGTTTTTACACGATCAATTAATCTTTCACGGTTGGCGATACGTACTGCGGAACTTCATCGCGAGCACCGATACTTTCTTCCTACGAAGGTTGAGAATAATGAGGACAGTGTGTTACATACTTTAGTATAGTTTTTCACTGGACAATGAAGTTTGAGTTTTTTTTTCGAAGTATTGAAACGAAATTCATGTCCATTTTGTTCCGAAAGCTTCGCTTGCATCGATCGTCTGCCGTTTACACTAGCACTAGATTACTTAAGAAGTTAGTAATTTGACAGCCATGTTTGACATCAAGTTTATGACTTGAGTACGAAATTTGCATACGAATTTATACGGCCTGAACTGTAGAACTGTGCGCCCTATGGTGTCTTTGTTAAGACTAACTTTCTTATTCTGAGCACACTGTCACTTCCACGCTCGTACTCCACTTAAGAAACAACGTGCCAGCAGCGGACAACGTTGACGTCAGCGACGTTTCGTGGTGCCGGCCCAACTGGAACTGGTTCGGTCGTCTGGTCGCCCGATTCGGTGTCCGCACGGTGTGCGCGATCGATGCGCTGCGCTGGCTCGGTGACTCGGTTGCGCGACTCGATCTTGCAACCTGCTCCTCCTCCGCGTCCCACGTGCGAATCGCGCTCTCGCTGGCGCGTCGCGCGGAAACAGAGAGAACGACCCGAGCGAGCCCGAAAGTAAAAGCGACTTATCAGCTGTGCCGGCGACTTCACACTGCACCCGGTTTTCGAATTGGTCGCCGATGTGTACGAGCTCGGGAGGGGCAGAAGGCTACGTAATCGCCCTTTTTTTTTATTGTGGATTGCATTCCTTTTACCCGATGGGTCCAACTAGATTGTATTGCGATGAAAATGTAGTTCCATAAATTAACTGGAACGAGAGTTTTGCATTCTCATCGGAATAAATTGAATTGATTAGCTATTCACTTTGTTAGCGATCTATACTGCACTTTTATTGCTTTGGAAGCAGTCCGTACTAATATCATTGATTTATACTTTTGTTATTGATTTAGAAATAATTCTCACTACATCCCTCTCTTCTCTACTCTTCCAGCAAACTCAGCCAACGACGGCGTTCTTCGCGGAAGCCCGATGTGGCAGAGTGTTACATGTGTAACGCAAACATCGAGCTCGAAAGTACAGACAGGTAAGCAGCGGCTTGCGCCACCGCCGTTTATCCGTTCCAAGCGCGACCGTCACTCTCCGGTCCTTCCATTTTCCATCCGCAGCTTCGCAACATGCCGCGGTTGCGAAAGGTTGGTCTGCCGCGGCGACAGCTGCAGCCAGTGGGTGGACTCGATCGGCATCTGGGAGTGCACCGGGTGCCAGTCGAACCGCGTGATCCAGCAGAAGGCGGGCGAGTGGCTGCTGAATCAGTTGACCGCCCGGCTCAAGCAGCCCGGCCCGGTCGAGCTGAACGAGGGCAACCTGCTCGGTCTAGGTTTGGGTAAGCTTTGGGTCGCTCGTTTGGGGTTTGGGCTCACTCTAACCGAACGCGTTGCTAACCAGCCACCCGAAAACCCCCCAAAAACAGAGTCCGATGACGCGCGCAGTTCGGCCAGCTCGACGGTGTCGGTCAACCAGCGCATCAAGGTGCGAGAGTTCATCGAGGAGCTGCTGTCCAGCATGCTGCACGGGCCGCTGGACGACGTTACCGTGGGCCAGCTCATGAAGCACGAAAGCTGTAAGTATCGAAACGCGTTCGTGCACTGCGGATTGCCTAACGACAGGCGCGTAACAAACGGTTCCACTCGGCTCACCCCAAATCCACCC
>KZ070783.1:1300-15543 GCA_002091845.1 Anopheles cracens
TGAGTTTATTCTATAAGTGTACGTGTTTTTTTCACCAGTGGAATTACCGGACCCGTACTACCATCCAAATGCTGCCAAAAGCACCACTTACCTCACTCCACACCAACATGGTGCCGAAGACGACCTGTAGCCCGTCGAAGAAATTATCACCAACGATAATGACCTGCGCTCCACCCGTGGTCCAGCCTTCGCTCGGCGAGATGGCCTTAATGCAGGGCGTAGCCATCGGTAGCGGTGGATAGATGCCTGCGGAACGAGACAAGGGCGCGTTAATTACCAGCTCTTGCTCCCAACCCGATTGGGTCCTTGCAGACGTTGCTTTTCCATGCGGCCGTGTTGGAAACGAAGTTGGAAAGGCTAACTGCAGCTATTGTTTAACTGTGTTTTGTTTCGATCGGGATCTACGTGCGAGTGCGGATGAAAAATTCAACCACATGTTGCACATCACGTTGTGTTCACGAGTCTCAAAACTGACGCATCAAAACACACCCTCGCACCGAGATGAGAGATGGAAATTTAATTGAGTTCGCACCTGCACGTACAATGTCGGAAACACACCAGGACCACTGTCCTGGTGATTCATTAGCGTGTCGATTTGTCTTCCAATTCGGATTCGAAATTAGTATCCGGCTTCACCGTGTGCTCCACACTCCACATGCCAGCGGAAATAGCAATGAATTTATTAAAGCTCACACCACACGTGGTTCCGGCTCACGGGAGTTCGTTCCAGGAGGCAGGAGGCAGCAGCAAAACCCAATCAAATTTTGCGCTCCTAGCTTCCAACCGTACGTATGCCGTCGTTTCTTTCGGTTGGAGTTGACTTCTTTATGCCAGTCGAGAGCCAGTTCCAAAACAAACAGAAAGAACCGAACGAACGCCTGCGTTCCGAGCGCAGGATAACTCTTTTTCCGCTTGGACGGACGCTGCCGCGAGTGCACTTCCGGAAAGTTTCGAAATCTGGTTATGATTTATAGCAATAGTTACTCTATCGGTGTGAAATTTACGATCACGATTAGGCGGGCAATGAATCGCCCGTTAACCGCATAGTTTACGAGCGCCGTCAGCCGTTCCACTTCCGTTTCCATAGTACGAACGACGCGTCCGCAATCCTGGTATGCTCTCACACGTCGAGGGCAATTGGATGCTGATCGGGGCACGGAGCCAATCCAATTGCTTTCAACGGGCATACTGTTCATCATACCGGACCGAAGGAGTTGTGTAGGCCAATTAAGTTAGTGTAGTGGGGGGAAAGGTGTCAAGTCTAAACGTAAGACGGAAATGATAAAGCACTACCAGCAGCTATCGCTCACACGTTACAGGAACGAGAATGAGGTTAGAACAAGAAACCCATACCAGCTAACAGATAGGTTAACAGAGGAAACAAACAATACAGCACAGCACAATACTACCATCCAAATGCTGCCAAAAGCACCACTTACCTCACTCCACACCAACATGGTGCCGAAGACGACCTGTAGCCCGTCGAAGAAATTATCACCAACGATAATGACCTGCGCTCCACCCGTGGTCCAGCCTTCGCTCGGCGAGATGGCCTTAATGCAGGGCGTAGCCATCGGTAGCGGTGGATAGATGCCTGCGGAACGAGACAAGGGCGCGTTAATTACCAGCTCTTGCTCCCAACCCGATTGGGTCCTTGCAGACGTTGCTTTTCCATGCGGCCGTGTTGGAAACGAAGTTGGAAAGGCTAACTGCAGCTATTGTTTAACTGTGTTTTGTTTCGATCGGGATCTACGTGCGAGTGCGGATGAAAAATTCAACCACATGTTGCACATCACGTTGTGTTCACGAGTCTCAAAACTGACGCATCAAAACACACCCTCGCACCGAGATGAGAGATGGAAATTTAATTGAGTTCGCACCTGCACGTACAATGTCGGAAACACACCAGGACCACAGTGTGTGTGTGTGTTATTGCACTTTAACGAAAAATACAAGAAAAAGTGGTGCAATTAAGTAGCTACGGTTACTAAACATGTCTCCTGCGGGAACACTGTCAAATGTGACAGTGGGAACAGCGTTCCATCCCTGGACGAAACGTTTCCAAATAAAACACGTCCTATTCTATTGCTAGCCTCGGCTTTCCGGCCTGGGGTTACTACTTTTTACAACCTACTCTCCACACGACATAGCACTATTTAACAGGGTTCGGCGTTCGGCGGATCGCTGCAGCTGATCGTGGCGACCGTCGGCGAGTGCGCTCATTTGGACGTGGTCGTGGCGGCCAGCGGACTCGGGGTGTAGCCTTGCGAGCCGCAGGTCGTCATCGAGTACGGGCTAAATCCGCTGCCGCCGCTCATCAGTCCATTGATTCCTGCGGGAATGGTCAGTTAGTCAGTGAGTCAGTTAGTGAGGCTCGGCTCAAGTACAGAATACTCACTAGTGGATGAGTTGAAGACGCTCGCTGGGGACGACGGCAGGCCGGTCATGTTGGGGGCCGTCGCGTACCCGTTGCTGCTGCCGTACGAGCCACCGCCGGACGAGTGCGGTGTCGAGGCGCTACTGCAGTACCCTCCACGCGGGCTGACACTACTGCTCTGGGCTCGCGTGTACTCATCTGTCGAGTGGACATTAGAAGAGCGATTAGTTAGGTAGCTAGCTAGTAGCGGACGTCTTGTCGGTGGTGGCGTCCTTACCTTCAGTCCACTGGCCGGTGCCATCCTGCACGCTGACGGCAAGCTGCCCACTGTACGAGTTGAACCCGGACGTCCCATTCGGTGAGCGGGGCATCGAGTACAGCGCTTCCGCTAGATCAGCCGCCCGCTTCAGTATGATCTCCTTCGGGAGTTTCTCCGGATCACCGGGATGGCGTGGGATCAGCTTCTGCAGTCGCTGGAAGCCGTAGTCGATCGTCGGTTCACTAAGTGCTGCGAACACGAGACAAGGAAGTGGGTTAAAGTCAGCCAGTGTCTCCAACGGGTGTCACCAAGCAGTACTTACAGACATACACGAACCGCCCCGGCGAACCCTTGCAGAACTGTTTGCTCTTGTACGACAGTGTCACCTCGACGACTCCCGGTATAAGATTATGTGTGTGAGGGTGTGTGGGTGTTTGTGTGTATAAGGTATAATCGTTAAGTCTCGATGTTGTTGTTAGTTTTTTTGTTAATATTTCAATCATTTTTTGGCAAAAAATTAACTACTTTAAGTATATCTTAGCACACTTGCCCGCATCCCTTAACAACGAAACATAAAACAGGAGGCAAACCGGGGTGGGGGTGTGATTTTTGAGAAATAAATTTTGAAACCGACCGTCGTACGTACTGTCCGGGGCCAGATGGTGGCCCGACATTGCCAACGGAGAATTGGCTGTACCTTCGGGATCGAGCCGCTTCGCCCGCCGTCCGTGCTTGCTGTTGTTGTGGACGAACATGTTGTCCGAGATGGCCAGCAGCGGCCCGTCCACCGCCACCTGGGTCGCTATCACTACCTGCAATATATGGGCAATTGGAGGGTACCGTGAGGGAACCGGGGAGGAGAGGGGGAGCGGGAGACGGTCGTGAGGACGTGGGGAACGGGAGCGTGGGGCAGAAAACAACGGAAAGAATATAATTAATTGCATTAAAGGATTAGTGCGGCGGCTGGCTTTCCCGCTACAAGGCTTTCATTTCTGTTAATCGTCCTACTCTGCGGCAGACTAATCCTATTCTCCTGTTTCCTGTTGTCATAGGGCCCAAGACCGGCTTAGTGATCGAGTGAAAAAGAAATCGCAGTTTAAGGTTTTAGCATTGTACACGAAGATACGAAGATATTCAGAGTACATAAGATTTACTTAGTCGATCACTGAACAGCCCCTTACTCAGCTCCTAATCAGATACTGTGTAGCAATATTTCGAATCAATTAAGACTCTAACCAGCAAGAAACGTCACAGTACAATCTGTTCGACAAGGTGTGAACCTCAGAACGAGAGGTCCAAGAAGTTCACGCCCCAAACATAAAGATATGCACATTTCTAGCACTTTTTGACGGCGTTCAGAACGCGCTGACAAATTGCTTCAAAATAGGTAAATAATGACGAGCGGGATTGTGCAAACAAGCTGTCAAACGATTGAACAGCAGCAGCGCCTACACAAGTAGGCGACGTGTGTTCAACGAAGAAAGCTCAAAACATGTCAACGAAGAGGGAGGTGGCGAGTGGCGAAAGACAAGATGGTGGCAGCTAGACAAGCGATTTATTACCGTTCGCTGCTGGATAGGCTAAGACGGCTGCATCCGTTCCGTTCCGCTTTGCTCGCTATCTTCCCTGCCTGTGGTTCGCCCACATCACGCGCGAAGTAGGCGGTGACGTTCGCATTAGCAGCGAGCGCGGCATTTTCCGATCATTAGCTTAATTCTATCTTTCTCTTCTCGTGCCCTGCTGACTTTCTTCTTGCAGTGGTCTATTATTAACATGCTGTTTGTTTGTGCGCACAGTCGTCCACACTAGCTTTCTCCATCCATTTTGAGAGGGGGAGGCAATTTATGGGACACGGTCATTTTGTGGGTGTGTAGAATGTCCACCCGATGCAGTTTGATTTTAAAGTCATTTGTGCCGCCACATTCCACAACGAGAATGAGGTTAGAACAAGAAACCCATACCAGCTAACAGATAGGTTAACAGAGGAAACAAACAATACAGCACAGCACAAAACAACGAAACATAAAACAGGAGGCAAACCGGGGTGGGGGTGTGATTTTTGAGAAATAAATTTTGAAACCGACCGTCGTACGGCAAAAACCTCTCATGCTCATCTGTTCGCGCGCGCCTGTTACACTAGGTCAGGGGCCCTGACAGATAACTGACACAGAAGCGCACCGCGAAATCTGATACCTGCCCTCTCGAGCATTCCAGAGACGTCAACAACGAAAAAACGAAACAGAGAGGAGAAATTAGCATCCCACTTCCGAAGGGGACGAGCCAAGCAGAGGAAGCGACCAAACAAACGCGACGGGGCGTCCTGCAGCGTTTAGCGAAACAAGTGTATGCTTAGTACCGGATGCCACTCGAGCGCCAGGTTGTGCAACAAACTACCGCCTCCTGATGCCCTCCCGGTGCGTTCGTCTAATCGCGAATCGATCCCCCTATCGCCGGGCTTGTGGTTAGGCAGTAGCAGCAGCGGTAGCATCAGTGCCAGCGAGAAGAATAGGAGATATAGTTTCACTTTCGGACTAGCCCGGACCCTCGCCGCACATCCCGGCACTACGCGCGCGCTCCGCAAAAAGTCTAACAGATGTTTGCCAATGGGCAAATCACATATTAAATAGACACTCAGCGGGTAGCCACGGGCTATCCGGTTCCGTTCCCCTGCCTACTGAGGTAGGGATCGGGAGGGCGTCGATCCCTTGTGCACGCGCACGTCTCCTACTAGAGCGCGTGCACATGAGCCGCTTGCATCTTGCGATATCATTTATGTACGGTTTTTTTTGGCGCGCCCCTTCCCTACCAGAGGTTATTAATAAAGGAAAACAGTACAGAAATAATAAAATATTTACAAAGGAATTGTAATTGAGTTGGTTATTTACAGTGGGACAGTGCGAGTGCGAGTGATAAATGTCCCTCTGTGTGGGAGAGGGCGAGATATAAGGTCCAGTTTTTGCTTTAAACAGCCAAACAGCCCAGTTTGTCTTGCTAGATCCATCCACCCCATCCGGTTCATCCATCATCTGCAACTCCCGTTCTTCTGGCCGTGGCCGTGAAAGTGGGCGAAATGTTGATCGCGCTCGGTAGCGCTAACTCTTCGGAATCGGTCGTGCTAATCAATTACCAACACTTCGTGCCGTCGTTGGAAAATCTGTTACGATTTTGGATTGCCCGCGGGTTGCATCCTGCCGTAGCTGTAGAGACGGGTATTTTTTGGGAGGAACTCCCTGTAAGCTCGAGTGGCGCTGAGAGTGGTCGAGGTCGAGGAGGAAGGTTTGGTCTTTTTTGTTTGCAGTAGAGAGCGAGCAGGTCGAGGAAACACTAGCATGTGGTGGGCGCTTACCGCACTACTTCAAGCTTTGAAGTGTTGTTTTTACGCCGTGAAGGCAAGATGGTATGCATTTCACGAGAAAGACTACGATGTTTGTGTTATGACAGCACTTTATTACTGCTTATGGGCTTTTAAATGTGTTTATAGTTATTTTCATAGTTATTACGTTGATCAAATTACTTGATGTAATTTAATATACATATAAAGGATATTTTTTACTAACTTGAAGTATTTTTTTACGTTAGCTACATTCAAGTATTGAATGATTATTCTATACATAAATACAGAATACTTGGAATTCTTATTCAATGTATATTTTAATTTTTGATATTTTAATGCAATTGAAGGATGATTTCTGTCAGCTTATGCAAGAAGTCATATAGGCTGTATGATGTTTCCATAGCAACAGTTGCAAATTGCCTACTCCAGCAGCGACATCCTTAGCCTAGATATTGTTGTTTTAAAACGTTTGAAACCCTCGCCTCAATCACCGAGAGAGGCAAATATTGTTTCAACCAACACAAATCCACCATAATCGCTTCACCGGACCCTCTCCAGTGACTGTCAAACTGGCTCCCTGTGTGTACGCAAAGCAAGTGTTAATCCTTCCGATTTAAATGTCAAACAGCATGCCGCGTCGGTTGCCGCGACATCAAAGCGCTCGATACAGAAGTCTCACACGTGGAGTCCCTTTTAATCGACCCGTTTGGTTTGATGTTTCGCTGGTAATTTTATTTATTTTTTAAATCACAACATAAACGAAACTTATAGGTAAAATACACTGGGAAAAAACACTCACACAATCAGCTCAAAACGAAAGGAAAAAGGTGCTTCGCAGACGGAAACATTAACAACAAACACCGCTTCCGCGCGGAACCTCTTCAGGTTGTATCGGCCAAACGAGCCAACGGAGCAGAGGGAAGTGAAAATTAACATATTTATTTTGTGTCACCGTCGTCCGTGTTGGTGCTGTGCCCGTGTTGTTTTGTGATCCGATTTGGTTTCGGTTTATTTCGGTTTGGATGACTTTTTTACACACACAGTAGGACACCGGGACCATCGAGATAATTGAGAACCGATGTCCTTCGGATGTGAAGTAGTGTGCTAGTTCCTGTTACCCCTCCGGCTGAACAGTGTGAATACGCTTCATTATAAGGGCGCGAGGAGCAAACGAGCAGCAACAAAAAAAAATGATTCGCAATGAAAAATGAGAGTCCGGCCTAAGTCGGCCCGACTCCGCCACACCAATACCAGTGCGAACGGGGAACGCCACCAACCAATACTCGAGAGCCGAAGGCCGGGAGTACGCGTTACATCCTCTACCCCAAACAATAGTCGTCTTCATCGTCGTCGGACACCCCATTAAAATGGAGATCATGGGGTCAGGGGAGCGAGGAAGTGTGGTGGAGCCGGTAGAAGCAACCCCCGGTTCGGCGTTACGTATCGAGGGTGAAATTGGTTCAGATTTTCCAGATCCTCCCCGAGAAAGCGCGCGCGCGCCTCGGAAGGTGTCGAAAGAGGCAGGGAGATTCTTTGTTATGGTTCTTGACTTTTGTCTTGATAATATCTCTGAACGTTGATAGCTTGAGCTATTGTAAAATGTAAAAATGATGAAATGCCTGTACTTCTAACTCAACGAAGAAAATGATGCTCGTTGAAAAGTAAGGTTTCTTCTTAGATTGACAGCTTCCTGAACGGATAGAAATAGAAAGAAAAGCGTTGAGTTTCTATTATGATTCAAAGTCCACACAATCAGCGACAGTGATATTTGTTGAAAGAAATCACAGGATCGCTAGACGTTAGTATAAACATTTGAAAAAATGTAAAAGAATTGTACAATGTATGATTTGACGATCTATCTTGATGCAAAGGAAGATCTGTGACAAATTAAGGGACACAACTCGTGACTGATATTGTACTGACACTGAATCCAATGTTCATCGATGGATATTACCAATTAAGTCTTGTACAATTGTTATCCTAAATAATAGGACAGATTAATGATGAATGCACAATACTCAAAGGTCATACGAAGTCTTCGAAGTCCTGAAATCTTAGCAACTTTAACTTGCAGCAGAGTCTACACGCTCCGAACTGTAGAAATCATATCTACAAAGTACAATTTTATTGATTTCACGGCATTGGACTAAAAAAACAACCATTCTCAACGAAACCGAAAGCCCATTCTGCGCTTCAAGTCTTGATGGCCCTTTTTTCAATTTCGTGTTTTTTTGTCTACTCTACTGTGTTTCGGTGTCGGTGCGTTGTTACATAATTCTTTTTCTTGCGACGCTCGTCCAAGCTTCTTCTTTGCAGTGGGTTTTTTTTGTTCCATCCATAATCCTCTTATCGCGAGAAGCTCCCGCCGAATCCTGCCACAGCGATGGCGTAGTCAAGGAGGCTGCGTTGAGTTGAGAAATGAGCATGCCACACACAACAACAAAAAAAACTCCTGAGCTGCTATGATGAGCCTCCTGTTGCTATGTTTTGACCGGTGCCGGTCGGTGTGATGTGAGATCACCGAGATGAAGCCGCTTTCGAAGATGGTGATACGAAAGCAATCTTTGCAGCTCGAACAGAACAGCCAATCAAACGAGTTTTTTTTTCAGTTTACTTCGACTCGTTTGATGTGACGACCCCTTTTGTAAATCCGGAAAGGACTCCGGTAGGATATTGGACAGATTGTAAAGTGTCAAACCACCGGTCGTGTGTTTGCGTGTTTGATTAATTGAGTGATCGGTGTGTGATTTTTTGCCGCTGCTTTGGTTGCGTTTCATTTCCCTTTGAGGGAGCGATCTGGGACGTGACGGATGAGCTCAACATGCCACTCCAGTAAGTCACAACATATGCCGTGAAAGTAATCGAGCACTGGGATGGACCGATGATCCTGCCGAGCAACGATAATTGATGGGCTGTGCACAATTGTTCATTTAAAATTTGCATTTTTACAATTATACTACACATTGCATACATTTAGGAGTTAAGAACCTTTCTTTTAATTAAATGATCTTCCATAACTGGTTTTAAGTGGAATAGAAAGCATTTCACAAAGAACAAGGAGTAGGATATTTAATTATAGCATTCGAAATGTTCATCACCAGTTCGTCCGTTTCGTCTGAAAGAGCAGCTATCAGACCAATAAAAGGGACATAAAACAATCCGCACCTTAGCAACATGATTTCCCGTGGCTTTATTACGCGTCGTGATTTTTCCTCTGGTAAATGTAATCCACCGTAGCAACCGCAACGATTTAACCTATTGCTCACAATACGTCACCAGCAACAAAAACCAAAAGAAGACAATCTCGCTCGCTCGCTCACTCCCGTCCGTCGCGCTAAACCAATAGTGCTCGGCCCGAAATCATTGCACGTGCTGCCGCCGCAAGCCCTTTAGCATGTTTCACTAGCCACATAATCTTATCAATGAATCTAATTTACTTTCGGTCTGTTGTTTCGTCGTCGTCCTCCCGGTCCGTCCCGTATCCGGTGTCCCATCTTGCGGTCACGGGTACCTTCCCACCGATCCCGCATTGTGGGAAGGATATAATCTTTTTCGTGTTTTTTTGTCTACTCTACTGTGTTTCGGTGTCGGTGCGTTGTTACATAATTCTTTTTCTTGCGACGCTCGTCCAACTTCCCGCTCGGGTCGGTGTCTGATTGTTTTGTCGGTTCGGGGCGAAAAGGGCCCCCAACTGGCACGCAGCCCTTTTCGGCCACGAGGGGAAGAAAAGGGTGAAAAAGTCACGCACTGTCGCACACAACACTTCCCGACTGGCCCGGAATGGCCCGGAAAGGACATAAGGATCGGGCGCTTGTCGCTGACCGCCTGTCCACCGGCGAGATGATGATGGTGATGGTGATAGTGATGGCGCGTGCTTTCTTATGTGCTCCCCCTGCCCTTCATCCCTCTCCTGCCCACCGATGATTTTTTGCGTTTGTTTGTTTGATGTTTTTTGCTTCTCGTACCTCCTCCATCTCACGATGTGTCTCAGGACTCAGTTTGTTCGAGAAAAAAAAGAAACTTTACAAGTCATAAACGATGTATGTCTTCAAGACCAAAATATCTATTGAATCTCAGAAGAGATTTCTCATCATCTTTAAGCGCAGCTAGTGGGATAACTTTCCAAAATCTACCCTAAAGATTCTTGTCGTATTCAGCAATATTGTATCACAAGAATGATAATCTTGATCATGTTCTTTTACGTAAAAAGTCATTTCATTTACAAAATAAAGAAAATAATCAACATTTTCTTCAACATTACGCTAACAACACCGCACGCTTCCTTTCGCCACAATCTTATTTACCCTCCCGCTCACCTCTTTCAGCTCTCAGCTCCACCAACCGTAGAAGACCGTCGTTCGACAGAATCTCAACTGAAGCAAATAGAATTAAAGTCATCCCGTTCCTTTCCCGGTTCAAAACCCACCGAACGCGCGAAGACGCAAAACGAAGCGAACGTGGGGCGATACGCAACGCTCCCCTTATTATTGCTACTTTGCTCTCCTTCCCCTCGGTTACCTCCTCCTCCCTCTTCGCTCCTAACCGTGTAACTACACCGACACCGAACCGCCCGTGAGTCAGGGAATCATGAAATCATAAAGTAAATCGCCTTATAGGCGATTTATTTTATTTCTACACCCACGCCACCCCGACTTCACGCCACGGGCCGTTTCGGGGGCCCGTTCCGTAGCCCGCATTTGTCGCGCGTTCGCGTTCGTGCTGGGCGTGTAGCGGCAGTGTGTTGTGTCGTGTTCATTGTTTGTTTACATCAGAACGTTCGCCCATGGCGGAATGGACGGCGGAAGAAATTGACGGCCCGGGGTAATGAACGGATGGAACACGGATGAGTGGATGCGTTGGTCACCCCTTGGAGCCAGAGAAAGATGCTCGAACTCGGGAAGGAAATTTCGGGGTGAATATGATGCGTGAAGTTCTTACGATACGAGAAGATAGATTATTGGAGGAAGACTCCTTTTTCGCGCACTACAACTTTTTTACGAATCTCTGGTACCAAGTCTCTATGTGCATGTTGCAAGTAGAGCGTACTTTAGACCTTTCAAATCAGGGAATTGAACGACAGAAAATTGTAATATTTGATGATTTATTATTTTTAAATCAAATTTGATGGTTTGATAATAGTAAACTATTTTCATTTTGAAATTTTAGGAATATTATTATAATTATGTTGCGTACGCAAATTTTACCAAAAATACCTGTTACATATTATAACTTACACATGTAACAAAAATTTCAAAAAAATGTCTGTTTTGTCATAATCTTAAAACTCCGCTCTTCTCATTTGTCACAAAATGGTGAAGCTTTAAATGTCTTTCGTCAATGTGTTCGATGACGCGAAGCACAAGGATTGTCATAACACCATGACAATCCTTGTACGTTGTCATGGTGTTATGAGCGCCTACTTCCTGTTACACGCTTGCATTTTGCTTCCTTTCCATGTTTTCCATTTCCCGCGTAGTATTGCTTCCTGAGAATCGTTGCATCCAGTGTCTTCAATTCCTGAGGGAACCGGATCCAGCAGACGGAAGGACGCACACACACACACAAACACACACACACCACCACACGGAGGGCGTTTGTCATCTGCCGGAAGAAGACCGACAGAAAAAAAAACGAGCCACCGAACATCACACCGGATGAGCAGAAACTACCCGGAATTAATTAGTCGTGATTTACTGACAAAACGGTCCCCAAGGATGCGCCAATCGAGGACGTTCCGTACCGAGAAAGCGTGGCAGCAGTAGGCAGCAGTAACTGGCCAGTGAGAGAGCGAGATAAAAAAACGAAAATCCTTCACCGTTCGCAGCCGCGTTTTTTCCACGTTCGATCTTGCGCGAGTTGAGCTCGGACGGACGGAAGGACTCCCGAACGAGCCGAAAAATGCACTCGTTGCATGGCCATTAATCTTGCGTGCTGCAACCCAACCCGGGGACGGCGTGTGTGTGAATTGCGCTGCACTTGCGTTTTGAATGCGCGCAAAAAAAAATCCGGACGCAAACGCTCGTGTGAAGAAAAAAAACGGCAGAACAAATTGCGCTGCAAACAGTGTAATCGGTCACGTAAGGACGCTTACGAAAGGACGCTATCAACAAAAAAACACACACACGGACAGACTGAAAGATAAGCACAATTTAGGTGTAATTAATCGATAAGCGAACGAACGGACTATTAGTGTTGGTGCTGGAAACTGGCAAAAAAGGTTCTGCAAAATGGTCTCAAATTATTATTTGCAACTCCAAGCAAAAAAAAAACCGACTCAAAAGCACCTGTCCACCTGTCCACCATTTTGACCCGGCCATTTTCGTCACTGCATATGCTGCATCGGTCCGGACGGTCCATTTTGTAGGCCATTTTGAATCGTCCGTATGGATGCAGCGCGCCTGTTTTATCTTGCCACCCTTTCAATACGCATCTCTACCGTACGCATACTACCACCCACACGCCCACACACACACACCAACGTCCAGCGAGATAAGATTCGCTCGCCGGAGGGTGAATTTTTGGCACCCTTCGTTTGATCACGCTGGTTCGGGGCTGGTGTGCAAAAAGAAAGAACAGGGAAGAACCGAGCTCAACACGTATATTACATGCGTATTGTAACATATTTGATGTGAAGCGTGTATGTCGGACGATCGTTTCACGGTGCTGGAGGGGGGTAGGTGAACACGCTTGTTTGGTGCTGTCAAAATTCGTATCCTTTTTTCAATCGTTTTCCGTCTCTTTTTTGCTGCGGCTTTCGAATCTGCGTTTGGGCCTCGGAATTGCCAACACGACACGCACAATAACGCATCACGATAGCGTCGTCTGGCAGAGAGAAGGTTCGGGCCGTTCTTATCGGTCAATAGCCCTGCTGTAAACAGTACATCACGAAAGTCATTGCACAAAACATATTTTCCTGTTCAAGAAGCTCGTATCATAGCAACAAATAGGGCTAAAATAAAGAAGCGGTTTGTGTAGAGTCTCCTTAATTAGAGTCTTTATTTGGCATTCTTCAACTAACTGAATTTGATTTAAAAAACATCAAATTTAATGTTTTCATGGCCCAGATCTTCAAAACTAATAGTGATTTGTCGTCTAGTTAATCGAATGTGGCCTCTCAAAGGCAGTGGACATGCAGCGATTTGTAAGTTTAGCCTAATTTGGTTATCCTCTCTGAATGTTGTAAGCCGTCATTCCTATTCGTTACTCTTCAAGCTATTTAAAATGCGTGTAAGAGATGTCTTAAAGAAAGAACAGATGTCTTAAAGAAAAGACACCAAGATCGAACGATTGCTCGACGGTTCAAGTAATAATAAGCACCTTTGATCCAGATAGTAAATTTCAAATACGTTTGTTAGCTTGTTTGGTTTTTACCACGTACTATCCGATAAGTATCTTCAAAATATTAGATTTTGTATTTCAAAACAAGTCTTGTACCATGACTTTTGTGCCAAACTGTACATGTCATATATTTTTTCGAATATTTTTTCCCTTCCATTCTCCTATAAACTTATATTTCCTTGCTAAAAGAAGTCTACAGACTCTTTTAGCAGAGCGCTTCCATATCGATATCGATTTCGCTAGCGTCTTTGATTGCTGACATCCAGATATAGGCGTTTCGGCTGTTTGTTGATTTTATGCTTTGTTTCTTCGCCTTTCGAAGAAGCATCGACAAACGCAAGACCGCCCCGAAACATCCATCTTAGTTCGCAGGGCGCGTTTTTATTGCGAACGGCGAAAATTAGGGTGGCATTCGCTGTTTGCCGTCCGATTTTATGGTACGCTTATCGTTACGAATCGTTGAATTTTGTGAGCGTGATTTGAGCGGTGTGTTTTTTTTGTTGCTTCCTAGGGAAAGTTCTCTTCTTTATGGGTAAACTTATCCCTTTCGGGTGGACGGAAATCAAGAAGGTGATTAAAAATGCGTCCTAGACGGCCTCGGTTGCGTAAAAAATACATTTTAATCCACCCGGCCGATGCCTTCCGATGTTGAAAATTCACAATTTATTTACATTTTTATCAGAATTTGAATGAAACCCAAAGGAAAAAGACACACATGCAGACCTTTTTAGGTTCAGATTATCAATTTCTTTCTGGTCAAAATCTAAATTATAGTTTTCGTTTCCCATCGCAGTAATGTGCCGGGATGTGCCCCCGTCTAATCATACGCCTGATAACTACTCCACACACGCAACGACCACGACATCCCGCACGGTGTACCGGACCGGACGGAGCATGCGAGTTAGTTAAATGTTACGATTAAATTATTCAGCCCG
>KZ070788.1:7703-22950 GCA_002091845.1 Anopheles cracens
GACCGCCAGCGGAAGCAACTCTCGTCTGTGGTACGTCTTGCAAACGAGTAGCAAATTGCGACGATGTAGTAGATCGGAGCGATAAGTTCGGTGCTATTCTAGCAACCACTTGAATTGAGGCGAAGCTATGAGGGAAATCGTTCCGATTTACATCTCAATCGTATGCGCCGGTTTGACGGGCTGTTAGAAATAGCACGATTGGCACGGCATGTTTGGAAAGAGTTGCTCACACAGCGATTGAAAGTATGAAAAGGTACATTGAATTTTCAATGCAGCAGATTGCGTTCGTGAGGACCTACACGCCTTAAAGTATGCAATTTGTGATTTTTTTACTTGTCATTACATTTTCATAGAAGTAGGAAGAATTATGTGCTTAAGATTATTTGAACTCTACTCCAGATATATCTAACCTGTTGTAGCTTTAAGGAGGTCTATATATGCTATGAAGAGTTGCATACATCTCCTTAATTCAATTACTATGTATACCTTTTCGTTCGTACCTACCCAGAATGCAATCGAAGTTATGCATCTCCCAAGACTTCTTCCTGCCTTGGAGCACAAGATTCGCGTTGGCTACAGAAACCTTGATCGCATCCGTGCGAGGTGCGGTGAGAATTGGAGCAAAAGTATACTTTTCCAATACATCAACCCACCCGGCCAGCACCACGATACGGAACAAAACACAAACTTTTGCAATATTTTCTCCGCCCGCGTGGTGTATGTTTACGTTCCCTAGTGCTTTCGAGGTTGCACTTCGGGATGAACTGGGCTGGAAGACCCAGTATCGGCAGAACTTTTCTCACCGACCTTCCCGTGACGGCTGCAGAGCAGCGCAGCGAAGCGGTTTCCGCCAGCGGAGGACATTGTCTCGGTGGTTTGGTGTTGTTACTGATGTTGATGGCTTTGCTCAGTTGTTGACAGCATCCTCCGGTGGTGGGAGATGGTTCGCCACTGCCGCAACACTTCGACTTGCCCGACGACAAAACCAACGAATCAACCCATCAAATCGACGGTGAACTGGTTCGTAACAAAAGCGCCGCGACCGACAGCCGCTCGTGTGCCCGATCCAGCGCGGATGTGATTTCATAAAGCGTGTAGATGCTGAAGGAAATGGCTTTGAGTAGGTCGAACCAACGCAGCTAGAAAGCTCCGAACGTAGTGCGCGCATACGAAAAAAAAAGCAGTGACTCCTTTTCTCTGTTTCCCAGTCGAGCCGGAGCATCATCGTTCGTACGTGGTGGCCCACGTGCCCGGAGTGATGCAACAAAAGGCGAAGCTCAGTTCGATTTGCCGGATGCAGCCAGGGCGATATATCCGGCGCTTGAGAGAATGCCATGTGAAGCGATGGATGGAGCAACCTCGTCGAATCCGGTAGAACAGGAAATGCCAGCACGTTTCCGGTTGATAAAGTCCAAACTTCGCATCGACCAAGTCTTGCGTCGGTGTGAGTGTGTGTGCCAGACGAGCATCCGTTCGTCGCTGATGGATCCAACTGCCGTGTTGACTGTAGCGCCTGAATGTAGGCTACACAGCACAAACCGGACAAAAGCTCCAATGGCGTAGAAGAAACCATTTCAGCTGATTCCGTGACAGGCATAGTATGTCACGAATGTGTTAGAAAATCACTCTGCTAAACTTGTACAGCATGCAGGATATAAAACCGTAGCCTAATGTACTTCCAGCAAGCGTCATTCCAAAACATTCCACATCGCAACGGCCTTGCCAAATTGCTAAAGTTTGTTGGACGAGTCAGAACGAAGATTCCACGTAACTCAATCTTCGAAAAATCGTTATATAACATACAGCGTCTATTTTTTGTCTTTGAAACCGTCTTTTTCTCGTCACAAAAGAATGACACACAGTAGCAGAATGCTATTTAATTGGAATGGGGAGGTAAAGCAAACAAAAAATCGAAACACTCTCTACCAGGCCACGACCGTTATCGATTTTGCTGTTACACTCATTGTTGCCATTATTGTTCGGCTCCATCAAACGGCTGCGCGACAGTTCCTGGAAGGTCAGCGGTGGCGATGTTTTTCGTTACCCGCGCCCGGGAACGGAACTTTTCTGCGAAAACGCTCAGCATCCGCTTGACTTGCTTGTTGCTGTTGCTGTTGTCGTTGTTTTCGTTGCTTTCGCATAATTCCCGGTAGAATTTAAGATTTGCTCCCACCCACCGGGCTGCGTGGGTGAGGAGCGGGCGTTCGTTTCCCTCGATGCAATCTGTAACGGCCGGCGGTCGGTCGGCCTGACGATGAAATATGCATGCACGGGGCTGATTATTAAGTCACAGAAGTAATTAACCACTGTGCTAACTAATCCCTTTTTAATAAAGGCTCCCGGGGTCCCGGGGAGCCCGTGGACGGGCTGTGATGCATGGATCATGAAATCCTTGTTGATGGGCGGCAGCGGCGCGGTGAGAGATTGAGATGTCGTCAGCTAGACCTTCGCTCGAGATGGAGGCGCCTGGTGTTTTACTCCCGCACCGGCTGGAATTGGTCAGATGGAGACGCCCGGTGTTTTACTCGAGCGCGACGGCACGTGAGCGGCGATTACGAGAAACGGGGCGGGGTACGGGACACGTGCGGGAATGTCGAAAAGTGCCTCCGCAAAAACCTATAAACAGGCTTTAGCAAATCGGCCCAACCGGGACGAACCTGTCCTGTTCGCCTCTTAAGCTGTTGCTTGTTGCTTGGACAGACTGCACAAAGGTCAGAACTAGAGGTGGAACGAGGGTGATCAAAACAACAGCCACAAACGTGAAAACGAACGCAAAACCTAAGCGCACGAAGCGAACGATGAGCTGATGCCGCTGCTTTCGGGGTCCTGGTGGCAAGACGCCTGCCCGCAAATGCATGTGTTGGCGTGGGCCGCATTTCGTACCACCGGGGCGAGCGAGGGCTTTCACATTGTGTTGCTAATAGCGTTGTGCGCTCGCAGTAAAACGATGTTTCTTTCTCCCGGTGGCCCCCAGGGAATGGTTTATTGTGGCTGTTTGTACTGGTAAATTGCGTTTGATGAAGTTGGTGGCCTGTACAGTGCGAAACCGTGATGTTTTGTAAAGAGCGAACAACTAAGACGCTAATAGTACGTTTGTAAAGCGTTTGTGAGTTTAACGTATTTTCCCACATCTGCTTTAGCTATGATTTTAAGATGTTAATCTGTGTTTTGATTTTCATATCGGTTGTTTTATTCATTACGAGTCTTTCCAGCGAGACTGGCTATCTTCCGAACTACAACGGAAACCAAAACCGCCCGTATCCCGCGCTCATAAATCATGATTAATCTTCCTGGAAGGCACATAATGCAAGGTTCGCTGGCTTCCGGTGGCTAGTTTATTACGTTATGGCCTTTTTTGGAACTCCAACCCTCTCGACGCCCGCCAGCTCCACGCTCGGCAGCTCGAATGCAATTGCAGCCATTTGCGATAAATTACATACGGAGTGTCGGGGCCCGAACGTTGGAGCGGTGAATCGGTACGACCAACTAGCACTCAGTCGCGTGGGCGTTCAGGCTTACTTTCCGATTGTATGTACGTGCTCTCACCTTACCACACACACCAGCTGCGGGTTTCTGCTTCCTGTCGCCCGGGCCGAGGGTGCCAAAATCTGTGTGAAAATGTGGCGGAATTAAATTATGCCAGCATAAAATGTAAGGCTGGTCGTTACCGTCCAGCACGCCCGTTCCAGCTGCAGAAATATGGGAAAGAAGGAGGAAACGAGCAAACAAGGAAAAAAGAGAGTCCCACCTGCCACACCCGAAGGCTAAAATTGTCTCCCGTACATTACGGGTGACCGTTATGGGCGAGATGGATGCACGGAAGGTGTCACTTTGCTGGGCCGCTGGTTACCATGGGGTGTCGTTGGTAGCCGGAATGCCAATCGTAAACCTAATTGTAGTTGAGGTTATTTTCGTTATGCGACGGCGAGCTCGATCGGGATGCTGTTACGTTTTTACTTTTGCCTGGAAGTGCCGGGCATTGTGTTGCTAATAGCGTTGTGCGCTCGCAGTAAAACGATGTTTCTTTCTCCCGGTGGCCCCCAGGGAATGGTTTATTGTCCGTTGCTTGTCGTGGCTAATTTTCTTGCGTCGGAATTTGATGCCCTCGCTCGCTGCGGGGCATACCCTCCGTTCCGGAGCGCTTCTTTTCTAAGTACGGCTTAAGATGAAGGCGGCGAGGGTTGTTTTCCTCTAGCGCTCGTCGTTGCTGGCGTAGGCGGTGCGAGTACTTTAACAATGCTCTTTAAAGAGAGTGTCGAAACGCAACGGAACGGCCCCCCGCAAAAGCGAGCGAAAGCGAGAGGGCGAGAGAGTGGGTAATGGATAAAGGTTCGTTAGTTTCGCGCAAAAGCCCTCGCCCTCGAGAAGGGATGAAAGCCGGACAGTGGTTTAACGCGCCGCTGGCAATGTAACCCGGGCACGGGCCGGCGAGCTGCAAGCCGAGGCGAAATCTTATGAAATCTTTATTTTATGTGCCATCAAAGCTACGCCACGATTTAATAAAGGAATTAGCTCCGTACGCTTCGGTCTGGACGGTCTCGCGCGAGGGGGTGCTCACTCCCGCACCGTTGCCTAATTTTTGCTCCCAACTCCTTCTCCAGCTCCACCACATAAAAAAGATGGAGGTAAAAAAAACATTTTACCAGCACAGTTCAGGGTCAGTGGAGTTGGGTTTTTGTTTTTTCGGGCTCACTGGCATCGCTGTGCATCGGCGATACGGTTCGGTCAGTTGAAGGGGGTTTAAGCCGCTTTCGGCCGCCGACTGTTATTGCTTTTACCGAAACGTTACGCGTATGGGGTCCCCCCCCCCCCCCCTTTTGCTTATCACACCGTGTCCGTGTCTGGACGGGTCGCTTCCCGCTTCCCCCAGCAGCATCTCCCACCGGCTGCTGCTGCTGCTGCTCGACTGCGATAACGTCGTCGTCGTCGTCCTTCGGTGGTGGGTCGAAGGCGAAAGAAGTGAAGCGCCTCAACCTTGACCGGTGCAGTAGGGTTGCAGTGCCACCCAGCGCCTTTCGTGCCGAGCCGGGATTATTTCAAATAGGGAAACGTGCTTAAAATCAATTCCGGATTATGGTCTCGCTTTTCGCTGATTGGAACTTTTAACGTACGCCATTGTGAGGCGGGATGGGGCGCTGCGACTGCCAAGGACACTGCTGCACTGGACGCTGTTGTGCTACGCTGTTGCACACTGATGAGGCTTATTGTGCGTTGCAATTGTGGTGTGGGAAGCGATTGAATGTTTGTTGAGATGAGGATTAGTTCATGTGCTAAGTGGTAAGCACATTAAATATACATCACCTTGGCCTCGCTGTTTAGAGAGTTCCCTGTGAAGGAATGGGTGAATCACTTGGAGTCATAGGCAGCATGTGAAGTTTGCGTTTTCTTTTTTCAAATTGAGAAATTCAATTACATTAATGGGATATATGGCCTTAAAAACTCTTACCTCAAATAATAGTATTAAAGCTAATTTGATAAATATTATAGGTACCCAGACGCCTAAATGTAGGCACCTGTCGGGCTGTATAATATAGAACAACTTTTGGGGTTTGGTTGCCAAATATAACCTAGCATATTACCTACAATTACTAACCCAGCCTACTATTCTAGCCAAGATAGGGCAAATAATGGGTTAATAATGTATTACTATAGCTTTCGTCTTACAAATTGCATACTTTAAGGCTGATTTTTCAAACTTGCTCCAAAAAGTACACGATTTCCTTCCGTAAGTACACGAGTTCCGTTAACGTTGTTCGTACTAGCCTAGCAAGTTTTTCTCCTGTAGCTGTGGAATTATTCTTGAAGCCGACCCACATAGATCTTTATCGCTGCATTGTTTAAAATGAAAACAACCGCAGTTCAAGATTTATGTATTGCCGATATCTATCGCCATTCACTGTTACCGGCAGGTGGTCGTTTGTGGTAAATGGAAAATCGTTCAATTTACTTGCGCTCCACTGCAGCTCCAACTCACACGTCTAAACTCAAAGCGGTGCGAAAAAAACACGTAAATTACAAAACACACACACACACACACGCGACGCTTGCTGCATTATCCAATTTCTAAACCTCGAAGATAAAATAGGGCACAAGTCAAACGCAATCTCCAGCCGCCGCAGGAACTGGTGCCCGGTCATAAATTTCCCTCACATGATGGGAATGCCCCTTCCCGAAGGGGGGGCTTCGCTGGCGTGTAATTCAGTTTCGGTTTTGTCCCTGTGTTTGTTGTTGCCGTGTGCCACTGCGCAAACACCGGTAATGGTGAGGCGGTGTGCAAAAATTATAAGCGTAATATCCGGTCGCGCTCGTGCCCGTAGGGAACATCGAGGCGGAGGTAAAAGATAACGAAATCGGCAAATACAGCACACACACAGAGGCGCTCTCTGCACGGCTTCCACCACACATACACACATCCGCGCGCATTTTCCCATGGAACGGACGGGTAGTAGTTATTGGGAGATCAAATAAAAATTCAATTATCGTCCTCACACAATTCGCACACAACGCACAACGCAGCGTTGCAAATATGGGAGCGTGTGTGTATTTGTGTGCGTTGGCTGTTTGGCGCATAAATTCGAAATTCATGTGAATTCGTTTGCATTCGATTCCGCTGAAAAAAAACCATAACTACTCCCCAGGCACAAACTTCAGCAGCTGTCTGGCTTTTCTTCAGCAGCTCACGCTTTCGCCGTCCTTCGAAAAGATTCGGATTTTTTTCGGAAGAAAACGGTCGTCCCAGTTCCCGGGTTTTTTTCCACTTAATTTTCTTGCTCCTTTTGCGCCTGCCTTGAAGCAAGTGCTCAGAGTCGCTTTTTTATTAGTTTCATATCTTGAAACCGGAACGTGACACACACCCGGGACACGCGAAACATGAGCAATCAGAGCGCGCGTCGGCCAGAAATATGAATCAAATGAACCGCGCAACAAACGAGCAGGCAACTTGTGCGGTGTATGTTAACCGAGTCATCCGAGTCGGGAGAAAAGCGGAGCCAGCACAGGACGATATCCAATACACACCATCTCCACCGTCCCGGGGCGCCGAGCTGCCTGGTTTCGCCACGGTGTCTCGCACGGAACCCGCCACTGACACAGATAGATTGACAGCAGCTCGTTTTTGCTTATCACACCGTGTCCGTGTCTGGACGGGTCGCTTCATGCAATTCTGTTTCATTTCGGCAAAAACTGGACTGGTTCACTTTCTTCAGAGCGGTTTTGTGTTTTTTTGCTGTCTCACAGCAGGTTGCGAGGCACGAGTCTATGTAGGAGCCGATCCCGGTCGAACCGGGCGGAAAGTGCACAGCTTGACGTGTTTGTGCTGCCCAATATTGCATTTCGCCCGCACGGGCTGGCTTATTTGTTTGTATTTATTGTTGAACCATTAATTGTGCAGCACACACTTACACACACAAACTGGTCCGGTTGTTCCAGCTTTTCCGAAGCGAGAGATCTTCCCGGTTCGCTCTTTCAGTGCCGGAGCACGGTTGCTCTATTTTCCTACAGGGAGTGCCTGTGCTGTGGGAAATTTAATATATTCATTCCGTTGTTCCGGTAGGAGCTTTTTTTTCGCTGGTAAAAACTCCACTCGCATCGTCTCACACGAACACAGGGAGGAAAAACTAGCTCAAATCACTCGTCTCGGCACTTTCCCCTTGTTTTGTTGGTGCTGTTGTTGTGTTCCTCAAAGCTCTACCTTCCCATTTTTCGGGGTCCCCGTTCATCCGCTCGCCCGGATGTGTGTTTGAGAGCATTTTTTATGTTCCGTCTGCACCGCGAGTACTGCAGGGACGTTTGGGGATGGTGATGAATACTATCAGGTCGTTGTGCAGCATCAAATCATATTTCACTTGTCTTGTCAGCGATGGCCGCTGAAAGGGGTACAGACGGGGCACAGTGCAGGCGAAAAGACGAGCAAACGCGGCGAAGCACGCTCGCCGCAAGGTCCAGCGTGCAGTGGAGACGGAGAAGAAAGCGAAGAGCGGGGACGGCAACAGAAAAAAAAACCATAACTACTCCCCAGGCACAAACTTCAGCAGCTGTCTGGCTTTTCTTCAGCAGCTCACGCTTTCGCCGTCCTTCGAAAAGATTCGGATTTTTTTCGGAAGAAAACGGTCGTCCCAGTTCCCGGGTTTTTTTCCACTTAATTAACTTTATCCTTTGCTGGCCCGGAGGCCAAATGACGCTTCCTTCGTCTCCGCGTCAGATACTGCGTCAGGTTGCTGCTGCTACTGCCGCTTCTGGAAGGGGGAGAAGTTTTTTTCGTTCCTTTCGTTTTGATTGGCTGGAAAATGGTCCGCTCTCTCCCCCTATTGCTCCCCACCGGAGGCGGGATGTGACCGATGAGCAGAAAAATAAGCATTTATCAGACGGTGTGTGGGAAAAATTATACAACTCTGTGCGTGCGTGAGTGCCCGAATCCGTTCCGTGCGAGATGGGAAGATTTATTGGAGGGAATGAAATTTGACTGCATCGGAGAGAGGGAGAGAGACTAAGAGCCGGGAAGCGTACGTGGTCAAGAAATCGAAATCCTAACCTTCTGCTCAGGCTTTGATGTGAGCCGAAGTGCCGGTGGAAGAAGGTGCCACCGGCACGGGAATGGTTCACATTAATTCAAATTGTTGTCCAACTCGTGCCGGGACAATGTTCGTGCGATGAGTGAGGAAGTGATATTGAGCGCGTGGGGTCAAACGAGGATGGGAGGGGCCGACCGATTTCTCGGGAAATCGGAGAAGTCCGGGTGTCGGTGGCCCAGTTGGTCGTAGATTTAATAAGAAAACTTTCATCGCCGTAATTAATGATTCACCGTACCTGCGGGCTTGGTGGGCGTGTTGTTGGGTTGGGATGGGCAGAGGACAGCGATCAAATTAAGAAGGGCGTTTAGAGTAAACTTGATGGATTGTTGTTTGTCTGGTTGCGGGGTTTCTGTCGCAATAGTTGTCTAAATATCCTCCGCCCGGTAGCATCTGTGCGCGATTGCATAATATGTAATATTTTATCATCGCGTTTCAGCCAGTGTGATACCGACGTAAAACTACCAAAATCCTATCAGGTATAATTGCACAACTTCTCCCTTTTATAGCACGGGTTTGTGTCCTGGGTGACTTTGCGCCTAAATGTATGCAATGTGAGTAATTCCCTCGAAGTAAGTATTTCTTCCTATAGTCTAGTCCTTTTTTCTTAACAAAAAGATAGAACAACACGATATAGGTAAAAAATACAACGCTACTATGATGTTCGTTAACTCCTTTCGTGCAATTCTGTTTCATTTCGGCAAAAACTGGACTGGTTCACTTTCTTCAGAGCGGTTTTGTGTTTTTTTGCTGTCTCACAGCGAAAGAGAGTGTGTGTGTGTGAGAGAGAGAGAGTGCGGGTCAAATTACAAGGAGGAAAAACTTTATCCTTTGCTGGCCCGGAGGCCAAATGACGCTTCCTTCGTCTCCGCGTCAGATACTGCGTCAGGTTGCTGCTGCTACTGCCGCTTCTGGAAGGGGGAGAAGTTTTTTTCGTTCCTTTCGTTTTGATTGGCTGGAAAATGGTCCGCTCTCTCCCCCTATTGCTCCCCACCGGAGGCGGGATGTGACCGATGAGCAGAAAAATAAGCATTTATCAGACGGTGTGTGGGAAAAATTATACAACTCTGTGCGTGCGTGAGTGCCCGAATCCGTTCCGTGCGAGATGGGAAGATTTATTGGAGGGAATGAAATTTGACTGCATCGGAGAGAGGGAGAGAGACTAAGAGCCGGGAAGCGTACGTGGTCAAGAAATCGAAATCCTAACCTTCTGCTCAGGCTTTGATGTGAGCCGAAGTGCCGGTGGAAGAAGGTGCCACCGGCACGGGAATGGTTCACATTAATTCAAATTGTTGTCCAACTCGTGCCGGGACAATGTTCGTGCGATGAGTGAGGAAGTGATATTGAGCGCGTGGGGTCAAACGAGGATGGGAGGGGCCGACCGATTTCTCGGGAAATCGGAGAAGTCCGGGTGTCGGTGGCCCAGTTGGTCGTAGATTTAATAAGAAAACTTTCATCGCCGTAATTAATGATTCACCGTACCTGCGGGCTTGGTGGGCGTGTTGTTGGGTTGGGATGGGCAGAGGACAGCGATCAAATTAAGAAGGGCGTTTAGAGTAAACTTGATGGATTGTTGTTTGTCTGGTTGCGGGGTTTCTGTCGCAATAGTTGTCTAAATATCCTCCGCCCGGTAGCATCTGTGCGCGATTGCATAATATGTAATATTTTATCATCGCGTTTCAGCCAGTGTGATACCGACGTAAAACTACCAAAATCCTATCAGGTATAATTGCACAACTTCTCCCTTTTATAGCACGGGTTTGTGTCCTGGGTGACTTTGCGCCTAAATGTATGCAATGTGAGTAATTCCCTCGAAGTAAGTGTTTCTTCCTATAGTCTAATCCTTTTTTCTTAACAAAAAGATAGAACAACACGATATAGGTAAAAAATACAACGCTACTATGATGTTCGTTAACTCCTTTCGTGCAATTCTGTTTCATTTCGGCAAAAACTGGACTGGTTCACTTTCTTCAGAGCGGTTTTGTGTTTTTTTTTCCCCCCCCCCCCCCCCCATCCGTTCGGGTGGGTATCCGATGTCCGCCAGCGTCATGTAGCTGACAGGGCCGTCTGGATTTGAGCCATCCGCCATCTGCCGGGTCGAGCCGGGGAATGGTGGAATGATTTCGTTTCGATGCCGGAAAGTTTGGCCGTGAGCCTTTGGCGCAACTTTTGCATTGCGTTCCCGGGTACGCGTAGGCTTCTGGCCATCGTGCGGTGTGCGTCCGTGTGCGTGTGTTTGCAAGAGAGGGACTAGTGCTAGCGCACGATGGTTCACATTATGAGCGAGTAACAGCCGGTTTCGGCAGGCGAACCCGGACGAGGGTTTTTCGCTTGGCGTGCTATTTTTCATTCATCGAAGTTGATTTTTTCTACCGGCTTGTTTTGGCTCACAGAGCCAACGTTAGAGGGAAAGCGTTGGCTAGACAGCGGAAAATGTGACTCACAGTCATCAATGGCCAATGGGTGATGGAGTACGGCAAGCGTGTGTGAGACGGAACGAATCAGTCATCGGACATAATGGAAGAATTCCGATGCTGAGAATTGAAGATTGAAGATGTTTTATGAAGCCTGTAATGTGTACTCAAGTAGATTTATTTCGGAAAACCTATCTTCTCACTCGTTTGTATTTTATTTCATTTTTTTACGAAGTAGTCATATTACTTTCAATAAGTATCTTAACTAAACAACGTAAAGCACTGCAAATCTTAAAATTTCTTCAAAAACATCAAACACCACTGCATATACATATAATTGAAGTTTGCCTTCAGGAACTTATTTGAACCGAGAACAAATTCTGCAAAGTCGTTTATTCGTTGATTGTTGTTATTTTTATGAGCAGGTTAGGAATATTAAAGAAAAATATTGATAAAAAACTAAATTAACTTCGTCTAGAACGCTTATGGACTGATTTAATACACAAAGCATACGTTTGACATAATTTACTGCGACTTCTACTGTCAAGCGAATACCCCTACACCGATCGAACATCCCAGGAAGCGACCACAACTAATTCGCTGCAACCACCACACGCATGTGCTTAAAATATCGTGTCGCTCGCGAGTGCGCTGCCACTCCACCCCAAACGGTGTACGCCAAACTTTTAATTGAATTTCGTAAACAAAATGATGATTTCCGCATGCGGCCCCGTCGAGATTGGGCGATGAAATGCCACGACTCTGAATGATTCCGGCGTGTCGCCGGCGCGTGTGGGCCCTGAGCTGAGCTTTCAAGTTGTGCAAAATTTCGCCCCCCCCCCCCCCCCCCCCCCCCCCGCCGGGGGGGGGGGGGCGGCGCGCCCCTTTTAACCCTCCGGAGGGGGGGGAAACTCGGGCCCCGGCGGTTGTAAATAATGCTGACACTAGCGGAAATAAGCGGACCACGGACACGTTGTCGCTGTGGATGTGTCCAAAAGCACTCTCCTGTCGACAAGGGCCCATCGAGCAGCAACACGCGCGCGTGGAAGAAGAGCGAGAAAAACACACTCACACCCAGAAGGAATACATTCCAGCAAACTATCGGCTGGGAGATGGAACCGAAGCCAGCGCTCCGGTTGATAAGGATCCGCTGTCGCGCTTGTACATTTGCCAAAATCACTTCCCCAGCACAGCTGGACATTGGCATTGGTGGGAAGGGGGTGGTGAAAAATGGGTGTCTAAAGCGCCTCCCCTCGCACGAACTAACCGCGCGCTCCAACTCTCCAGCCATAATTATCTCCAGCCAGCGCATCGGAGAGATACGGCTCGGAAGGCCGGCCAAAACAGGAAGCACGGACCACTCGGCCGGCTCGGTGGCAGATAATTGCATGGGAAATGTGCAACGTGGAACGCATGTCATTAACGCTCCGGACCTTCGTACGCTTTGTTGGTGCGGTTTTGCGCCGGAGTTCGCTTCGCAGCCGAGCCGACCGACACCACTTGGGCCGTGGCAGAGGCAACCGAGACATGTCCTCACATCGGGCCGAGGGCTTATACGGTCCGTTGCACCGAATAAGCTCGAGCGCCCGGGCGGCACCGGTTGGAGCGAGCCAGTCCGGGCGAGGTTTGCGAAACGTGCCGTCTGCTGTGGGTGGATGAAGCCCGCAAGGACTTGAGGATGAGGCGCACGCCAGACGTGACCTTGCGTGAAATGATCATCGTTTAGGCAGAGCGTTAGGAACACTTGTCGCGCGGTTTTCGAAGACCATCATACAAACTGTGTGCAGGATGCGTGATTTTACATTGTTTTTTCTTGCTCGCGTAAATAGGGTGAATAAAGTTGAGTCTTGCATAATTTATAACGCGTTTGAACCTTAATCCGAAACGCTCACGGCACCAATTATTCAGATCAGTCATACCGCTCGTTATGTGGATCGCTTTTAAGTATTATTATTTTCCCTCGAACCGACCGTAATAATCCTCAAAAGGTTGCTTTTCTTGCTGCTCAAAATTATACCATCATAGCTGCCCTTCCCACCGGGATAACATAAAAAGTTACGCCATTCCTGAAGTTCACATTCCGAATGATATCTTACCACGAAGAACCTGCTTCCATCCGGCCCGTGATGGAAGCAGCGCATTAGACCCTCCCGCGAAGCATTACAAATAATAGACCGTTACGCAAGGATTTACACTTTGTGGAGACATTGGGAGGAAACCCAAAAAACCCGGTTGCATCACGCCATTACAAACGTTGAACTTTGCGGGGCCGAAGCCCTGTGAGCCTTAAACCGTAACATGTTGAACGGTGGTGTACATAAAAGCAATGTTGATGATAATTACCAATACACTCCAAAACGGTCTGCCTGCCATCCGTACGGACCGTCTGCTTACGGGGGGGGGGGGGGGCCCCCCCTATTTTCGGTCGGTACACAGTAATAATCCATCCTATTTTTAGCTTTGACCCAAACAACAAAAGCAAAGCAAAATGATGCTTTATGCTGCATTTAGTCCCGTCGGTGTAGTTATGTAAGACAAAACGGGCATTTTTCCAGCGCATTCCACGCAAAAAGACTCGTTGTTCGGTTCGGTCCCCGGAACACACGCCACCGAAAGAATCAGCTAACCTGTCAGTCAGACCGTCGATCAACCCTGCGAAGGGTTGGTACGATAAGCAGACAGTTTCCACGAATTGCGGTTGCCATTAACCTTCGGCGAATTATTGTATCCCCCGAGTAGTAGGATCGTCTGTTTCGCGTCCCCTTAGCCGGCGCAGCACCCGGCGTCGCCAGCCACTTTGCGGCCGTTCGCCAAATGGAGCGTATAACGGCCCGGCACGGATACGCCGCTTTCTCGTGAGGAGAAAGTCTTAATGTACCCTTTCTGTATGTGTTTTTTTTTTTTGGAACAGTGGGATCTCCCGCTGCAATCACTAGCTCGTGCAAATTGAGTCGGTCGTTTTTGGTGCCGAGAGCGGTGGCGGACGAAGGCTCCAGAGCGAAAATTGCTGACGAGCGTGCTGCCAGCTCGATTTTGCAACAGCTGTGTGTTTGTGTGCGGCTGGCTTCGTTCTGCCGCCGTGCCGTTGGCAGCCAGCCGCCGCAGGAACTGGTGCCCGGTCATAAATTTCCCTCACATGATGGGAATGCCCCTTCCCGAAGGGGGGGCTTCGCTGGCGTGTAATTCAGTTTCGGTTTTGTCCCTGTGTTTGTTGTTGCCGTGTGCCACTGCGCAAACACCGGTAATGGTGAGGCGGTGTGCAAAAATTATAAGCGTAATATCCGGTCGCGCTCGTGCCCGTAGGGAACATCGAGGCGGAGGTAAAAGATAACGAAATCGGCAAATACAGCACACACACTGTGAAGTTTGCGTTTTCTTTTTTCAAATTGAGAAATTCAATTACATTAATGGGATATATGGCCTTAAAAACTCTTACCTCAAATAATAGTATTAAAGCTAATTTGATAAATATTATAGGTACCCAGACGCCTAAATGTAGGCACCTGTCGGGCTGTATAATATAGAACAACTTTTGGGGTTTGGTTGCCAAATATAACCTAGCATATTACCTACAATTACTAACCCAGCCTACTATTCTAGCCAAGATAGGGCAAATAATGGGTTAATAATGTATTATTATAGCTTTCATCTTACAAATTGCATACTTTTAGGCTGATTTTTCAAACTTGCTCCAAAAAGTACACGATTTCCTTCCGTAAGTACACGAGTTCCGTTAACGTTGTTCGTACTAGCCTAGCAAGTTTTTCTCCTGTAGCTGTGGAATTATGCTTGAAGCCGACCCACATAGATCTTTATCGCTGCATTGTTTAAAATGAAAACAACCGCAGTTCAAGATTTATGTATTTCCGATATATATCACCATTCTCTGTTACCGGCAGGTGGTCGTTTGTGGTAAATGGAAAATCGTTCAATTTACTTGCGCTCCACTGCAGCTCCAACTCACACGTCTAAACTCAAAGCGGTGCGAAAAAAAACACGTAAATTACAAAACACACACACACACACACGCGACGCTTGCTGCATTATCCAATTTCTAAACCTCGAAGATAAAATAGGGCACAAGTCAAACGCAATCTCCATACTGATTCTGTCGAGATCTGTGGAGACTTAAAAACATCCTGGAGATAAAAATTTTAGTGCTTAGTGTGGGTTTACCTGCGAATATATAAATGCCTGCCATTACACTCCAAATGTTCCTGCCAATGTTCCTCTCGGTAGTGGAATGTCAGGTACCATTTTTATCGT
>KZ070790.1:0-11157 GCA_002091845.1 Anopheles cracens
AAAATCCGTTTCCCGGACACCCGGGCGGCGTGTCCTTTAATCGCTCGGGCACATGTTGCTCCGCACAGTACGCGTGCGTACTTCTGTGCGTAAAACGCAGGTGGAAGGGTGATGTAGGGTGCGAGATTTACACACGACATCATCTGAAGACGACATCGTCATCCGTGCTGGCGATGATCGTCCAAATCTTGGTCGAGGTTTTGTTTCTCCTTTTGCTCTTCTCGCTGGCTGAAATGAAATAATCCTTCCTCTCACCTTACCATTGCACGCGGCCAAACGATGGGAGCAAAAACGTGCCACCCGTGCTGTAAAATGGAACGACGTTGTGAAAACGTGAACAAATGAACGGAAACGATGGGAAATTCCAATTCAACAATTACGCAACGGCTGAGCCTCCTCCCCAGCGGTAAGGCTTTTCTCCCAACACCACGAACCGCTTGGAAGTGAAATGGAAGTTTTTCTTCCGTAAGCCTGCGCCACTTTTCCGTCCCCCATTCTCGCTTCACGTTCTCTCTCCCCATTCGAGATTGGAAGCGACTTTCAATGAGCCGAAGGGTTTCGTCTTGTGGTCTGCCTTTGTGGAACACATTCCCCACTGCTTACATCACTTTCCCCGGGGTGGCAGGCGCGGCAGGCGGTTTCGGCTCGCACACCAGAAGAGAAAGAGCTCTTCAGAATCGATTTCCTCCCGTCAGCAGCAAACCGGCCGGTGTCCCGAGCTTCAGGCTGTGGACGCCACGGCCGGTGGAATAAATCTCGGGCGGAGGGTGGTGGTGTTTTTGCTCCAACCCGACACAAGCAAACGTTGCCGCGCACGTACGACGAAAGCGATGAGAAGAAAATTAATAGGAAATTATTGTCGTCAATCAATCGAGGGATTAAAAGGATGTGCAGGCGTCGTTTTCTTTCCCTGTTTCTCGGAGAAGGGATAGGGGGCCCGGGGCCCGCTGTTGGAACGATGGAGGAAATTCAAGTAAGCAAAAACCACACCAGTCTCTGTGTGCACGTTCTTGTCCAGCAGTCATTTGCACTCACGAGCTATCCTTCGGGCAGGATGGCTAGGTAGTGACGGCATGGGAAAGGCATTTTCTACCATTGTTCTAAGTTACGCAGCCCCAGACTGGGATGAGATGAACGTTGGTTACGGCTTTTGTTTTAGTGCGTTTTTTTGCGTTCGTTTGTGACTTTCTTACTTTGGTTTTAATCCTTTTATCGAGTCATTTCCATTGCAAACCGACGTGTCCGGCGCGGCTTCCGATAGGTTTCCGTGGCCTATTTCGATGCCAAGAATTTTAATTGAAATACTTAGTAAGTTTAATCTTAAGAAAAGATTGTTGGCTTGTTCTTCGCGAAAATAGTCAAGTAAGATTAGGACGTCTCGTACGGAGTTAACCTTCTCGTTATGTTTATATTTTTTTGTTATTTGAAATCGTTTAACTTATATTTAGATATTAATTTTAATCCAATTGAATTTTGTTTTAATAGTTACAGTTACAGCTATGGTTGACAGAACACTCTATTTCAGACAGGATAATGCTTGCTGTGTTGACCAGTTAATCCATATAAATGTGTAAAAACTACTGGGCGTCTCCATATGATTATTTCCGTTTTTTGTGCTTTTTTATTGTTTTATGCTAGGCACGTTTAGATTCAATATTTTTTCTACTGCTCTCAGTAAAATATCTCTGAAATCTTCAAAAGAAATGAGGGATGATTTAAAGTACTTCCGAAGAAATATAGCTATGTCTGTCGTAGCTTTTAATCTTTACTCCAGAAACCAGAAGCTTGTTTTGAAACAATTCATAATCTAACCTCTCAGTACAAAGTTGTTTCTCGACATCAAAAAAGTATACCACTCAACGAACCAACAATCTCAACTTCACTCCGACGTTCAGACCCATTCTATCCATCCATTTGCTGCTATCTTATATTTCACCATTACACTTGATATATCTGTCGGCCGGGCTCATTCGCTGCGTAAAAATGATACTGATACCATCAAAGAGCGAATGGGCAATTCAAAGATGAAACGTTTCCGGGAAACAGGCTTCCGAAGCGACCATGCAAAATTCAGCCCCGAACGCATCCATCGCCTGTCTCGCTTTCAATTCCTCCAGCCGCAGCAATCAATTGTGAAATGATTTAATATCGCAACATAGAGCTTCATAAATCATCCGCACCGCAAGCCACGGGAAAGCAATAGCGCCATGAATTCGATCGGCTTCACTTTGTCCATCCAGACGCACCCGAAAGTCAAGAGGAAGACATATAGCACCGAAAGGGCTAGCAAGGATGATCGAGAGGAGGAGGAGGAGAGAGAGAGAGAGAGAGAGAGAGAAGAGCGGGCGGAAATGGCCACTGTAAACTTACATCTGGTGGTGGGCTGCCATGTCCGGTGCAGTCGATGAGGCCGCCAGAGTTGTTGGAAAACTCCACCTTGTACGCCGGTTCGCTCAAGAACACTGGTCCCTGGAGAGAGAGAGAGAGAGAGAGAGAGAGAGAAGAGCGGGCGGAAATGGCCACTGTAAACTTACATCTGGTGGTGGGCTGCCATGTCCGGTGCAGTCGATGAGGCCGCCAGAGTTGTTGGAAAACTCCACCTTGTACGCCGGTTCGCTCAAGAACACTGGTCCCTGGAGATCGAGCAGAATGACGCCTGCGGGAGAGAATACACAGGAAGGTTAAAAATTATTGCAAGAAAGACCGAAACCCGAGAACGTGGCCGTAATGGATGGCGCTGCGGAGCGTAAGAAATATGTCCCCAGAAACTTTCCACGCCGCGTCTTGTTTCGTAATGGTTCAATTTGCAAATGGTGTTACCCTTACACGTGCACACTTCTGCTGCTTGGGTGGGAGTTTAATATGTATTAAAAATTTTCTCGCTTCGTTCTCACACACCGCGAGGAACAGCTGGAGAAACGTTGGAAATGAAAAGAAAAATGTTTTTTTTTTATTATATTTAGATATTAATTTTAATCCAATTGAATTTTGTTTTAATAGTTACAGTTACAGCTATGGTTGACAGAACACTCTATTTCAGACAGGATAATGCTTGCTGTGTTGACCAGTTAATCCATATAAATGTGTAAAAACTACTGGGCGTCTCCATATGATTATTTCCGTTTTTTGTGCTTTTTTATTGTTTTATGCTAGGCACGTTTAGATTCAATATTTTTTCTACTGCTCTCAGTAAAATATCTCTGAAATCTTCAAAAGAAATGAGGGATGATTTAAAGTACTTCCGAAGAAATATAGCTATGTCTGTCGTAGCTTTTAATCTTTACTCCAGAAACCAGAAGCTTGTTTTGAAACAATTCATAATCTAACCTCTCAGTACAAAGTTGTTTCTCGACATCAAAAAAGTATACCACTCAACGAACCAACAATCTCAACTTCACTCCGACGTTCAGACCCATTCTATCCATCCATTTGATGCTATCTTATATTTCACCATTACACTTGATATATCTGTCGGCCGGGCTCATTCGCTGCGTAAAAATGATACTGATACCATCAAAGAGCGAATGGGCAATTCAAAGATGAAACGTTTCCGGGAAACAGGCTTCCGAAGCGACCATGCAAAATTCAGCCCCGAACGCATCCATCGCCTGTCTCGCTTTCAATTCCTCCAGCCGCAGCAATCAATTGTGAAATGATTTAATATCGCAACATAGAGCTTCATAAATCATCCGCACCGCAAGCCACGGGAAAGCAATAGCGCCATGAATTCGATCGGCTTCACTTTGTCCATCCAGACGCACCCGAAAGTCAAGAGGAAGACATATAGCACCGAAAGGGCTAGCAAGGATGATCGAGAGGAGGAGGAGGAGAGAGAGAGAGAGAGAGAGAGAGAGAAATTACACAATTTAGTCATCAAAATTTGTTATGGTTTAAACTTAAATCAGTTCAATGAATAATTTTTTCGCGTACAATACTTCAACTTGACAAGGAGAAAAATAGTAATTAAACATGATTTCCATAAATAATGGTCGGATACTGCTCAGAGTTTGTTTCAGTCCTCGTTAATTGGATTAATTGATAGCGTATTTGATTCTATTTATTATTATTGCATTTAATAAATTCTTTTTTTCCTATATTATTTTGTTTTGAGTCACAATTATTCAAAACAAACTAACTCCCGTATGTATCGACACACATCACCAATGTAAAGATTGTTTCCTCGTACACAAAAGCGCCATTTGCGTCACCAAACCTCACGTTCCAGTAACTATCGCTCCCGGGAGAAATCATTGTGATTGCCTGAGCATTTTCGCCCCGTACACAAGGTCTCTCCAGCACCCGAGATTGGCCTTGGTTCCATTCGCGCCAACGGACGTCGTTCTTGTGGTGGTGGGCGGGACCGAGAAACTTATGCTGCGTGTGTCCGAGTGCGGAAGATAAATATCGAACACGCAGCGGAAAAGTTCGGCGCACATCAAATCAAGCTGGCCGTTTTTTTTTGCGCGCGTCGAACAGTTTCTCCGTCGGCGGAAAAGTTTGGCTAGCGCTTGGCAAGCGGTGAAAATGCTGAAACCCTCGCCCCCTAGCAACAAACGGCGAGCTGAGACGCTCGGGGATGAATGAATCAATCTGATCTAATGTGTGATGTGTGTTGAAGTTGGATGTGGGTAAATACACAAATACGCAGACGGCATGTGGGAGATAAGACATCCTGTGGGGCGCTATAAAGTTGGGCATCCGATTTGTTTTCCTGCTCGTTACGATGGTTTGTTTGACTGCTTCATCCTGTGTGTGGTGCGAATTTAGTTTTTGTGGAATAGTCTAATAGTCTGTTTGATCTTGATAACCGAGGACTGATAGGTTGGTTCGTGTGGTTCTTATGTAGTTCTAAGTAACTTCAAAGCTTTGGTTTCGCCCGTTGATTCAATTTCATACATAATGATTCTAGTTTTCTAAATGTTTTAAGCAAATTAAATAGCCTTAACAGATAAATGTAAACGTATCGGAACTATGCGGTTAAGATTTTTCTGCTTGCAAACTGTTCGGTTTCATTGCTGAACGATCCGGTCGTTGGTGGCTTTCTCAAAACAAAGTTGTTTATCAATGTTTCTGTTGGTTTTGATGGAGCAGCATTAATGCAAACATTTGTTATACTACTTGTTGCGAATGCAACTCGTAGTGACAGCCAATCACTATTTCAAAAACATGCAATTTATTCACCGATTTAATTGATCGCGGAAACGTTAGTAAGCAAGTAAGTACGTAAGGACGTCAGGACGTAAGTTAAAAAAAACGTAGTTCAGCTTCACTCGATTCTAGTCGTTTTATGGCCGTCTTAGGCACCGCTCGGGCACCTCTCGAACAAGACATCAGACACGAACAAACCCATACAACCATATGGGGATGTTCGGTCAGACAAACTCGAACAAACCACTGAGCTGCCAGAAACAAATGAATGGAAATTCAGTTTCTGGTTGTTTATTTTATGAAGTTATCAGCCCGTTCGGTGTTCGGTGTAGTCGGGTTGCCCCTCCGGTGGGAGCTTACGCGGCAGCCACAGTTGCCGTCTGCATCGTCGATAATGGTAATACTTTTCAGCAGCTTGCCTCTCCCGACTGCCGATGGTTGGGTGTGCTACCCACGAGCTAGGGAATAAAAGATTATGTGAACGGGTTTTCTATTCCAGCGATTGCTGCAAGCAAAAGGAGTGCGATAGGGTAGGAGACGAACCCTACCGGAGCTTCGCAGCAGCAAACGGAGAAGGTTAAAAGCTTGGGAGGGGGGGTTAAAAACTAACCCCCATAACCGACCGCCGCAAGAACGCGCGCTCGATAAGGTTCTGGCGAAGATTTACACGGATATAGAGAGTTGGAGAAATAACAATAGTTTTCCGACGAGTTTCTTTCCAAACATTGGAAGGCAGTTGGTAGAGTTGGTGCATCACTGCGTAAGCATTTTTGTTGCCGACGACGGCTGTATGCGATGCAAAAGATAGTAACCACAAAACGCGCAGAAATTTGTTTTCACTCCCTGCTTGTCGTTATTTCGATGCGCTCCGCTTTCCGCTTCATCAAAACTTTCGCTCCCGCGTCCCTTTCGGCGTGCGGTGGAACGGAAATTGGCTTTAGCCGTTTTGCTTCACCGTACTGGCGTCGCAGCCGCTTGCAGTGACATTGCAAAGCCCGTCGAGGATAAGACACTTGCCCCGGCACCCGCCGGCAAATATGCAACACCGAACCATGCAGCGCAATGGTTTTCTCCGCCCGTCGACGGGCCAATTGTTGCGCGTATTTCGAGACCGGCAAAAAGCGCGACCACGAGTAGTTTGCTAATAATGATATCAACAGCTACTTTTTACTGCCACAGCGCAGCGCAGCGTTGGGATCCATTTTCATCGTGTTCATCGGAGTGCTTGTGGGTGCACGACGGTTTTTCTGGCCTTGGTTCCATTCGCGCCAACGGACGTCGTTCTTGTGGTGGTGGGCGGGACCGAGAAACTTATGCTGCGTGTGTCCGGCAGCTACTTTTTACTGCCACAGCGCAGCGCAGCGTTGGGATCCATTTTCATCGTGTTCATCGGAGTGCTTGTGGGTGCACGACGGTTTTTCTGGCCTTGGTTCCATTCGCGCCAACGGACGTCGTTCTTGTGGTGGTGGGCGGGACCGAGAAACTTATGCTGCGTGTGTCCGAGTGCGGAAGATAAATATCGAACACGCAGCGGAAAAGTTCGGCGCACATCAAATCAAGCTGGCCGTTTTTTTTTTGCGCGCGTCGAACAGTTTCTCCGTCGGCGGAAAAGTTTGGCTAGCGCTTGGCAAGCGGTGAAAATGCTGAAACCCTCGCCCCCTAGCAACAAACGGCGAGCTGAGACGCTCGGGGATGAATGAATCAATCTGATCTAATGTGTGATGTGTGTTGAAGTTGGATGTGGGTAAATACACAAATACGCAGACGGCATGTGGGAGATAAGACATCCTGTGGGGCGCTATAAAGTTGGGCATCCGATTTGTTTTCCTGCTCGTTACGATGGTTTGTTTGACTGCTTCATCCTGTGTGTGGTGCGAATTTAGTTTTTGTGGAATAGTCTAATAGTCTGTTTGATCTTGATAACCGAGGACTGATAGGTTGGTTCGTGTGGTTCTTATGTAGTTCTAAGTAACTTCAAAGCTTTGGTTTCGCCCGTTGATTCAATTTCATACATAATGATTCTAGTTTTCTAAATGTTTTAAGCAAATTAAATAGCCTTAACAGATAAATGTAAACGTATCGGAACTATGCGGTTAAGATTTTTCTGCTTGCAAACTGTTCGGTTTCATTGCTGAACGATCCGGTCGTTGGTGGCTTTCTCAAAACAAAGTTGTTTATCAATGTTTCTGTTGGTTTTGATGGAGCAGCATTAATGCAAACATTTGTTATACTACTTGTTGCGAATGCAACTCGTAGTGACAGCCAATCACTATTTCAAAAACATGCAATTTATTCACCGATTTAATTGATCGCGGAAACGTTAGTAAGCAAGTAAGTACGTAAGGACGTCAGGACGTAAGTTAAAAAAAACGTAGTTCAGCTTCACTCGATTCTAGTCGTTTTATGGCCGTCTTAGGCACCGCTCGGGCACCTCTCGAACAAGACATCAGACACGAACAAACCCATACAACCATATGGGGATGTTCGGTCAGACAAACTCGAACAAACCAGTCAAACACGGTCTCGAACAAACCAGTTTGTTTTTGTCTGGCATGTTCGAGTCAAACCCTGCTATGTGAACCTTGGCGATAAATTCGTCACAAAACGACAAAAAACAGAAATGTTAAAAATACACCGGTACAGAACCTGAGCCGGTCAGCTAGCAGGCGCTGTTTTGATATGTCGTGGAGTCTTTATTTATTTAGTTCGCGCGCGGATGTGTAAAGCGGGAGTGTGTGTGTGTGTGGGAAAAATATCCCCCCCCCTTATATTTAGCCCCAAAGTGCACAGCACTTTCTGGAGTGCGTTGAATTTTCTATTTTCTCAAGCGTGCGGTCACCGGGCCGGGGCATGCAAACGGAATAACATATGCGCTGTTGCATATTTTGTTTCCCGGTGGGTTTTTTGGAAACGCTTCGGTAAGATATGTTGCCTACCGCAGAGCTGCATTCGGAGAGGTGGAACTTTCACACTATTCAACTGTTTTGGGTACGCCACACGCTCCTAGTGTGCAACGGAATTATTAATGACGGGTATTCTATGCAAAAGCGTGTGCTTTTAATTTTATTACCATAGAATGCATCATCAAAGTAAGGTTTGTGCAGGATTTAAGGCTTCATAGTTTTATTTTGTTCTATAACGCTCAATAACCAATGCAATGTATTTTGAGAAAAAAAATATAAAACTTTGCTTCTGTTCTATTTCGAACGAAAAAGAAAGAACCTTTGATTATGCATGACAATGAAAAAAAGGATTTAAGGTTTAATAAAAATTTCTGCCACCATTTTGCATTGGTTGAATGTGTGTTTGTGAAAATACTGAGAAATACTCAACTTTCAAGAGTAATATCATTTCGTTGCTATTTTATATTTAAACCATCGTTTGATGCTCGTGTACAATCCCACAAATTCTCACACCAACGAACCTGCCGCGGCAATCATCTTCATGAAAACGCCTACATAATAATTATATTAGACCCCAATGTTGCTTCCCTGCTGACTAATTGTTACAAAGCAATCGACCCGTCCGCCCCGTCTCCTAGCGCAAATGTTTGGCCGTGTGTGACGTTAATGACGTTGGCATCTGTCACCCGTGATAAAGCCAACCCTGACACGATCTAATCAACGGTGGAGTGACATTTTACTTGGGCGGAAGTGCCACCGGGACACGGGCCCGTAAGTGGGAGGACAAACGGTCGGCATAATTAACGAACGCCTAGCGAAAGCGGCAAATTATGTGCAGCGCACTACCTACAGCGCCAACCGTGTCGCGTTTTTCCCGTCACAACCGTCCGCTCCACCCGGAAGGAAGCACTCGTGCGCCACAGGAGCCAGGTGGTTCGGTAGCAAATTGATTTCAAACGCTGCGCGAAGGGAATTCCGGTAGCGGGCAATCATAAATTGTGCAACAGACTCGTCCGACGAGTCCGCAATGCGAAAGAAACTTTGTAACCGGGGGAAGCTGCCAGGAGACCGACCAGCGGAGATGCATCGCTATTGATTTTGTGTGTAACCATCTCCGCCACTGTACGAGTCGATGAGCCGTTGAGCTGAAGACGGGCGTGGTGTCTTTCGCATGGGCCAAACTAATTTATCCCCACCGGCGTCTTATTGATCTAGGCATCTATAATGCAAATATCTGCATTATGCTTTTGCGATGGTGGCAGAATGAGCTGCGTGCCGGATGCGTACGATAAATTACCGATGTATCGTGCCGGGGCGGCGGGGTCAAAGAGGTTAAGTTGCGCCGTAATAGTGAGCGATCCACGGTTCGACGGGCCCGGACACTGATCAACTACTGGGCCCGCTCGTTCCCTCATGCATCATTACTTCTTTATGTTGCATCGTTTGGCAACTAATTGTCGTACACTACTTGGGAGTTGGATACAACTGTATATGTTGAAGATGGATGAGGAAAACCAACATGGCGAATTATGTGCGATATCAATATTCTGTTTTAATTTAAATAAGCGAATATTCTAGATAGTTTAAACAGAAAACTGATGTGTCTCACATTAAACAGCTGAGTTATTGTATGAAATTTTTTTCGATTTTTTCAACTCACTTTGTTTATCGAGTAGTCCCATTGTTCGTGTGAAATCGTCGGTCAAATGTTCATATGTGTTTATTCCAACTATAGGGTTAGATCTTTTAAATACAACTTTGATACAACGTTTTATGTGGAAGTTCAAATTGTCATTCGAGAATCAATGAAGATGGAAAAGAAAACCCACTAAGGCTTATTTTGCTTAATACCAATACCTATATTATGTTTTAATCTACATAGGAATAACAACTGATGTAGTTATGGTATGAAAATTAAAAATTGGTATGGTATTGAAAATAAAACAATTGATGTAGTTATGGTATGCATATTTCAACGTTTTTTAATCTCACATTATATATCGAGTAGCCCCATCGCTCATGCGAAATCGTTGATCAAATCTTCAAATTCAAATCACAACTATGGTGAGAAGAAGATCTTTTTAAGCAAAATTTCCAATTACATCTACCGAGTGCTGTTAGACCCCTCCCACACAAGTCACCTGTCAGCACGTGTGGATGAAGCACCTTAGTTTTCCTTTGTTTTCCACTACCGGGAAAGTGCTGCCTCTCTTTTCTCCAGCTTCCGGTGTAACAACCGGCACTCAGCAGCCCTTAACAAGCGGTTCATCTAAATATTTGAAACCGTCACCGGTGAGGGTACTCGTCTGTTGCACGGGAATAGTTCAGTTTGCCGTTGGTTGATTGCACACCAGCGGGTACGAGCACAGGGGCATGCTTATCGGGTGCGCACAAGAGCGCACACACACACACACACACAGGTACCGGAGCACAACTTCGGGTTTGAAAGTCTCTCAACCCTGTCCCGTGTAACTCGAGAGTTTCTAGAGGTGGTGTAGACGCAACTCTACTGATGCCAGCTGATAGCTGGTCGTACGGTGACATATCAACATAAACACGTGCCGGTTGGTGCTTGAGAGCGTTTCTACAACACACACACACATACACACACGTGCTCAAAAACTTCTGCAGGAGCTAGACGGTGTGGTCGATGCACTGGTGTCAGAGGAGTTTATCTTTCTCATTTATCTTACATCAAATTAATGTTTGTTTTTCTTACGTGCTTACGTGTTTGCGCAGAAGTGTGTTTCCGGGGCTCCGAAAACTGGCAAGATAAAGGCGCACCTGCCTGCGCAGCAGGTGTCGTAAAGAAAGGAATTCTATTAACCTGATGCTGCGATGCAACGGTGCATAATGCACTGTTAATGCTTGTTTGAATGGTTCGTTCTTTACAAAGAATATTGATTGTAAGACTGTTTTTCAATCTGAGGAGTTTGTTTGCTTGAGGTTTTTTTTATCTGTCTTACATCGTTTTTATGAAAAACTTGTAACATTATGCAACTGGCTGCAGAACTATAAGATGAAGTGGAATGTGTGTGATTTTTGTACTTAATTTTGTTATAGTAATTTGAAGACAATATTTTTATTCATTTGTTTTCATTAACAT
>KZ070791.1:0-15000 GCA_002091845.1 Anopheles cracens
TCTCCACGACAGAGAGTTATTTTAAGGAAGCCACGTTGCAAACGAAAGTGAAAATAACGCAAAACACGCTCGTGCGCTCGTGCGCTCGGTGATGAAGTAATGCAACCATTTTCGCAACCATTACATAATCGCGACGCAAATATTAAAAACGTGCCAAACACGCACGAAATAAATGCCGCAGTCGCCGAGCGCACCATTTACTATTCCATCTGCGGAAGGAACGCGCTTTGCGTCAATGACTGGGCGCCTCCATTCTGTTGGTGTGCGTTTTTCCTCGATGAAAATCTCTTCGCAGTGGAGTTTTCCCATGCCGGGATGGTGCACTTGCAGCGAATGGAATGTAAAGGATATTATCATATATCGACCCCTGCGGTCGGTGTTAAGGAGCAAGTAATTGGTTCGATTTTTCACCGACACTTGGATGAATCTGTTTCTCTAGTGGCTAATGGAAGTGCATAAATCACTACGATCCGAAGCACTGGTCTGGTTTGTGTACGATACTTTCCCTGAAAGTCCCTACGGTTTAACGCACCGCGAAACATCTGGCACTTATCGAGCGCCTGATACGCTTCCGCACGCTAAGGACGGCCCACTTAAAATATCTGTACGTATGTCCTCTTTTCAGACAGGCCACGTGCAAGTATGTACGTAGGATGACTTGCTCGATTTGCTGCCGAGTTCCGGCAGCTGGCAGGCGCACACATATGACACATCGCCGTCGTGGCCTTCTGCGATGTCACATTCCGCCGGTAAAAACAGACGTCGCACCACCTTTGCCCGCTGTTTGACAGTTCAACACACGAACACAACCACAATCACTGCGATCGCACCAGCTTCTCGTGCTTCATTCAATCAATTAGCAAACGTTCTATATGGTGTGGAGTAATTTAATTGAAGATTTTAAAAATCGATTCCAGTTCACAGCGTGTAACATTGAGTTCGCGTAGAATGTTCCAAGCCAGTGTTCGCATGACGAATCCGACGCAGCGTAAGCAAACGCCCTATCTATTGTTGGCGAATCGCACACGTCAACATCTAAATGGCACTCAGACACGCCAAGCGGCGTGTCCTCTGGCACCGAAGGTACCTTTTGTGCAGGCGTTTTCTTGCAAATTGAAAATGGCATATCTAATTTAGCGAGCAACCAGCTGCTTAAAGTGTAGTTTAGCTTTAATCAAATAATTCTCAACAGCATGAAGCGAGGGCACATCGTTGAATCAGCGGGAGGAGCATCAGCGATAAGCGCAGATGCAGTCGTAAGAAGTCGTTTGAACTAACTTCACTTGAAAACCAAGTTATCTTGGTTGTCCACTAATCGATTGTTGAAACCTAACCTCAAAATAAGATAGAATCTTACTAAACGAAAGGCATTCGGGCGTTTGCTTTGGATTGACATACTTTGAAATTGAAAAATTGACATCATATAGGGAGGAAGTTATAGTTACACTTGTGGTCGGTTTAGGTCATCAGGTAAGATCGTAAAAATATTATCGTTTCCATTTTACGATGCGACCGATACCGAGGTTCACTTAACCACACCACAACCTGTTTCAAGCGATGAAGCAATACTTCAAGTCAGTCACAGAACAAGTGTCGTGAGACTTCGAAATATGGTTGGTTTCATTTCAAAATATTCGCTCTGCCCGACCGCAACCAATCAAAGCTTTCTCATACAGCTAGAATTTCATGTTCAACATACAATTTCTCACCATTTCCCGCGATCGTCGGTGAGTCGCTTCAGTGGCCCCAAAAACCACAGCCCGAAAAAGGTTTCTCCCTCACTGATCTTCCGTCACTGGTAACCTTGGATTTTATTTTATGTCGCCTTCAACATTCTTCCCCGCATAAAACCGTTTTGCTTCTACGTGACCATAACCTCAAAATCGGAAGCATAATAACGCACCAGCTCGTGCCAATTCATCATTGTGACAATCGGTGTCACGTCATGTCCACACCTCAGCTTAATGGGTTGTACGTTGATTGCATTTATGATGGTGTTTTATTTCGCGAATAAATAACACGCCTTACTCAGTGTCAATGCGGATGACTCTCCAGTTAACCTTTCGCCGTAGTAAGATCTTACGATATGAAAAGAGAACGAGGACGCAACGACATCACAAAGGTGCACAACAGACAACAGGTCTTGAAATGCAACGCACGTGTGACTCTCCAATGAACAATAAGTGGCACAGCTTCCGCGGCTCATCATTGAGTTGATGTCCAGCCTCGTTATCACTTTCAGTTTTGTGTTCATCGATGCAAAAATAGACACCAAACCAGTGTTAGTCACAGATTCTGCCGACGCTGCGCATCGCTTCTTTGTCTAATCACTTACACGCTTTAAATCTGGTCCAGCCTTATCGAGCTGGCACCCATTCCAGCGCGCGACACACATGATCTCATCGCTCTGTGCAAGACCGGCAGACTCGCTAATGCAAGCGACTCGCGCTGTAATTGGCATAAATGGTCCACTTTAGGTGAGGGGTTTGTTTACATTCCGTCGATTTGCCGCACGCCGGGTGGGGAGATTGTTGGAACGCAACGCCCAAAGCCGCAGTGTTGCCCATCAGCCGACGGACTCTTATCAGCGTACGGTGGAGCCCGGGAATTCTCCCCACGGGAAACGATTTATTGACTTCGTGACTTTGCTTGCTTTTTGCTTTACGAGCGTCACAAACACCGCGTTGGTCCGGCAGTTTTTAAGGGCAGACACATGAAGAACCGCACAGACGCCATCATGCGCTGAAAACAGAATCGTTTTAATCCAATTTGTTCTTACGCTTCACTGGCAGTTTTTTTTTTCTCTGTCGTCGAAGAGGATACTGTACAATGGATTGTGTCAGGCAGGTTTAGCGCGTTCGCATGGTTTACATACTAATGAAGATCTTGGGCAATCCAATATGCATACATAATCGCAACCGGAACTTCTATCAGATAAGGACAGCCCCAGAAGTAATGCCTGGTCGTGACCATAACCTCAAAATCGGAAGCATAATAACGCACCAGCTCGTGCCAATTCATCATTGTGACAATCGGTGTCACGTCATGATCTTCCGTCACTGGTAACCTTGGATTTTATTTTATGTCGCCTTCAACATTCTTCCCCGCATAAAACCGTTTTGCTTCTGTGTGCGCAACCGTGCGATTGTGTTCAGGCTCTTCTTCCTCAATGATATTAGCGATTCGCATCGAAAAAAGTGCCGGCAAACGGACGACGAGCGTTGGCTGCGAACCGGACGGGTTTATGCAGATATGTTTGATGCTTGATTAATTTATGATCATGTTGTTGCCCTCCGCGGCTCGTTTGGCCATTGTGCAACAGACGAAAGGTCACCCGAAAGAGAGACGACAAAGAGAGACTGATTGGATCTCATAAACTCGTGCCGGGTGGCACTAATAAAAGGCACAAAAAATATCCTTAACCAGATATATGGCTGGAAACATCTTGAAGTCGGTATCGTTCCCTGCATCTCAAACTTTATGTCACACCGGAAGCAAGATGATGCTCTAAGACCTTCCGTCTCTCGGGAAAGATTAGCTCGATCGTATAGCTCGTAAAACATTTTTGCGAAATGTAATCCGCTTTTTCCACCAACGCAAGACCGTCCCTGACGCAAATCAAACACACCCCGGGTTCTCATCGGCTCTGAACAAACTCTTGACACTGACATTAATAACGCGTGCGGAGCTGCTAAACGAGCTGCTAAAACGGACGAGAGTCTTCTCAAAATATCTCGCAACCAGGCATCATCTCGTCTTGAAGAGCATCAGTTTTAGTTTCTCTTTTTCAAATTATAAAATAAGGTGGTAGATTTAACACCATCGCTCATTTCGAACCACACTAGCTACCTGTGCGCACAGTGGGTTGATTCAGCTCGACGTGAAAAAGAAGCGATTTTACGGTGACCTTGCGGCGTTTGAAACTGAAATGCTGTCACCCTCGCGGGCAGCAGTTTGGAGAGCATCCAAAACTACAAGCACTGCAACCGGGCAGGGCAACGTTCTTCCAAGAATAGCTCAATCGCACCCGAGCGAGCACGAAAGACACCGCCTGCGATAATGAGTGAAACATTCAAATATTTCCCTCCACTATCGGTACGCCAAAACGACATACCGTCTATCGATTCCAACAAATAGAGACACCGCGCAAACGGATCGCTCCAAAGTGTCAAGAAGTGAAATTGAAAATTCAATTCCAACAGTCACAATCAGAGTCAGTTCTCGAGCGTGTTTGCGGCGTTAGTTGGCAGGTTATCGGGAGCGCTTGTGCAAGCTAACCTTGGCCACATATATAATAAGAGCAGCGTTTGTTTTCGATTACAGTTTCGAGTCGGATTTACCGCCGTTGTTTGCTGGCTGCGATAAAGCCCCAGAAGGTCTTGCTGCTGCCGGGTGGAAGCCACGTAGTCGAGCTTTGTGAAATAAAATACGTACTTTATTGATCTGGTTGCAGTTTTACTCCGTTGCACAGCTGTTGTGACTCAACGACGCACTCTAAAGCTGGGACGTAGCAAGGAATGCAATATCTCATTGGAATCGAAACATATTCTCATCAAGGCAGCCAAAGCGAACAACAAAAGTTTGAAGTAGAGAGTACCAGATGATTTGGAACTATTCAATTAGTATTTCAAACTCTTCTCGTTTGATTTCAACAAAAAATCTAAAATCTCTCTTTGTTTTGGTTCCATGACCTTCTTGCTATCAAGAGCTATTGTTATAAAATTAGGAAAATTCATAAACTTTGAGAGCGACTCTTCACTATTTGAGAGCGACGAGTTCACTATTTTCACTCTTTTATAGGAGTTAATTCATTCTTCTACTCTGTTGGAAAATTAACTCCTTATGGAGGTGAGTTCTTTTGGGTCTTGGGTCTTTTTCTGCTTTTTCGTGAGTTGATTATTTTTTATATTCATTTGAGAGTCGTTTCAGAGTTTGACTCTTTCGAGAGGAGAGATGAGAAGATTTTTGAAAGAAAAGGCTCTTTCGGGAGTAGATTCCTCCATGATTCTTTGTAGGAGTCATTTAGGATCGATACAACATAACCCTTATCGAAAAGAGTCACTAAAGTCGAGGTTTCAACTAATTCTTTTCGAATCGAAGACTCCAAGAGCACATCACTAAGCTCGATGCATCGAGCAGCACTCAACTTCATTACGCAGCGTGTTCCGCACGATGCAATTTTACTCCGAAACGCACTCTCGATTGCAATACGCCCCGAAGATCGATGGTTCCATGGATGGATGGTGCGAAAAACTTTGTTTACACTGCTGCACGGCGCAGAAAGTAGCAGAACTTCCCGGCCACCGCTAATACCATCAAACCGAACTGCCGCCGCTTGGTGCACGCGGCGGCTTACAATCCGGTGCTTGATTGATGGTGTGTCCCACAAGGGGAAAAGTGAAGGAAGGAAGGAAGGAACCTATTTTTGCCCCAATTATTCCAACACACTGCACTGTTCGCTTCTGCAGTGTTTATGCATTTGTTGTTTTCCTGTTTGGAACCGTGCCGCCGACGGAGCACATGAAGTTGGAGGAGTGCGCCTGAAAGTATCGATTGGGCTTCCAGGGACAGACGGCGCTTTGATGTACACTCAATGATGTTGCTTTCCATTACAGTTTGCTTCGCGACTACCATTCGATAGTGTTTGCTGCCCACAAGTGGATTTACGCTCAAAAAGGGATTAAATTTTAAAACAAAATAAAAACAAAACGAAACGAAAACGCTCGCCAAGGGCGATGGAATCGATTTTTATGGCATGAGGTGATTCGTTACGTGCCGTTTAGACCCGACGACTGGATTGGAACATTCTACTCGACCGATATTTGATTATGTTGATCGATTTCTGTTATCTTTTTTTTTATTAATGTGCAGCACCAATTAGTGCTTTCTTGCTTATTTTATCGCGTTACAGCAGCAGCGTTGATTGATCACGAGAACCCCCTTTTTCAACGGTTGCATTCAATCGTGCCTTAACTAATCATCATTAGAGTTGCATTTGCAACGATTCACAACCGGCACACTCATCGCGAACGCGCACTGTGGCACACGAACAATCGCTTGGATCCGCTTTTCCGCTTGCAAACAATTGCGAATACTTTAAAACCGACTCGGATGGTTCGCTTAAACCACGTCAAACGCGTAGCCGGCACGTCGTCGTCGTCGAGAATCTCACTTCCCACAAGATATAGTATTTTTTCCTTTTAATTCTAGCTCAACATGAGACACGAGCCGCCGCCTCACGCTTCGTTAGGCGACCTTCACCGAAAATATATTCCGTTTGGAAGAAGCACAACACTCGCTAAAGCTGCTGCTGTTGCCGCAGTCGCGTTGATATCAGCCCGCTGTTTTCAGCTCGCTGTGTGACGCTAGAGACATTTGAATAATTTGCTGCCACTACTTGCTCTCTACACTACTCTTCTTCTTCGTTTGCGACCGAGGATTAGGCGGCACATGATGACTTTAGCACATTTCTTCTTTTTTATGCCTTATACCTTCTGATATTAACTTGCAACTTAATATATCACTTCTCACGAATCGCACAACTCTTGCGTACTTCTGTACTTTTCTTTACTCTCGTGGTAAAAAACACACACACAAAACACTCTAAAACATTTAATATTCCTCCGAAAACGTGCCGCGATTATTTCGCTCAACCGCACAATCTTAATCGCGAACCGCGTTGTTGTGTGAAACCGTTGTGAGGTGTTGTAAAATTATTGTTCCGCGAGCGAGCGAGCGCGCGCGCGTGCGTCCGTCCGATCAGTTTCACTATCCCGTCAAAAACCGAATGAAACGATCCGACCGATGCCGGCCCAGCGACAAGTGCTGGTCAGTGTGTTCAGAGGAGAGTGAAATCACCCTCCGTGAGTGGCTGAGCGGAAATGCCGGCACCATGGGGGTTGCATGTAGTACTCACGAGAGTAGCTTTGAACGCTCAATCTACTAGCGAAGAGCGAACAACGGACGCCCGCGAGAGCATATGCTCTTTACTATTTCTCTCACTATGGGCCCTCGCCATGGTACGAGTGGACTATGGCGACATGACATCACATTCAGACGCATGCGAAACAGTGCTGGTCATAAAAACAGCTCCGCCAGAAACGATGAAGAAAAAAAAACAAACCCACTCCTATGGTAATTTCCTTTTCTGTCCTGTTCTTTGTGCTTTTTTATCTTGTTTTTTCCTCCACAAACCCATTAAGAAACCCACCAGCCGGGCACGGAAGAAAAACAAAACAACGAGCTAAAATTTTGTGAATCGCAAAGGCACTCTCCCGCCGCAGGAATCCGGCGGGTAAACAAATCGGATCTCCGCTGTCTTCACCGCTGTTAGCGAAGGAGTTGCGGCGACCGAAAACCACCCTTCCTAGTCGTCGACGACGGCGACGGTACGACCTCGGCCGGTATATGATGTCATACACCATAAATAAACTTTACGCCCCGGTGCGTTTTTGAGCAGCCGAGCCCGTGCTTGAACGAACAGTGAGAGCTTTCGGCGGTGTGCGGGTTGCAATTACAAAAAAAAAGCTTCATAATTCCTTTCCATTTCCACGTTAGTTAGCCTGATAGCTTGTGGAAGTTGTTCTCCTGATCGGCGGAGCGTTACGTTTGCATTTCGAGGGTGCATCTTGTAAATAATTATGGAGTTTGTGCAAGATGTTTTCTTGGAAGCACAAATCTTTCAAATAACTTCGCAACAAATATTGAACACTTATGCAAGTCTCGTACTTGGATACTTGGGGATATAACACATAATGTCATAAATTTGCTGCACGTCAGCTATTTCACCGACGTGTTTGTCTCGCCTGTTTCGAGAGTTTCAGTTGCGAATCTCGCTCATAGCGTCATATTTTATTATAGTTCCTACACTACTCTGTCCTCCAGCGCATTTTTTCATGGACAACAGGTAATGACGTAAAACTCAATAAAGTACGCAATGAGCGTCTCGCGAGTAACCGACTCCAGGAGGACAAACCAAGAGCAATATGTCCGATTGGCTTTTATTGGGTCTTGATGTTCCGTGGTGGGCACTTCATGCATTAATTTGCATTACGAATTATGCAATCCTTGTACTTCTTTTTACAATGTTGCTTTCAACAGTACGAACTGTCAAACACACACATGCAGATGCCTGATTCTGATCATTCTAACATCAACAGAGCAAAAAAAAACATCAAATTAGGCACCGTTGTGAGCTCACAACCACCGCCGCAAACACGATGCTAATGAGCCTAAGCGGATATTCATTGAGCCGATACTTCAAACACAAGTAAAAAATGAGCTAAATACCGTAAGCATGCTCAATTCACGGATTGTTGATTTTTTGCAGATGGCTGTTTGGTGGAGGAAAAAAAATGGCCCAAGTGTTACCGTGACAATCGCTCAGGTAAACATCGAAAGCACACAACACGCAATAAGGGTGATGACAAGACGCCATCAACATTTACCATTATTACACCTTCACTGCTGACACGCCGTACACCGCTGTCAAAAAGCCTCAGAACGAAACATTAAACAAACACACGCTCCATTCGCGAGCACGCGTCAACGAAGGAGTCCTCATCCGTCATCGCGGAGCTGTTGACCGTCGGGTCTAGAAAGAGCTCACGGTAGCCACGGTAATCGCCTTTGGAAATAGCAGATGACGGAATCTCGCCGAGAGTGTGCAGTGCAGTGATCGCGATTTATGCGGAATCGGGCGCGTACGGAAATCAAATCGCCCTACAAACTGGAGGGATGATGTCACCAAACGAACGCTCACAGAAGAACGCCCAATCTGGAGCCAGCAAAAAATAGGCTTCCTTGTGCACGCGAAACCCGAACATGGTGGCATAGCTTTATCGAATTAGTTTCTTCTGGCATTTGGTTTCTTCTGGTACGACGGGATCGTTTAGTAGCTGAACCGGTTTTTTGTTTGTCGCTTTCAGTTCGCATTACAAATAGTTTTTTTTAAATAAAAATAAAATCCAAAAAAGAACAAACAGCATTTTATGACCGCCAGCGGACCACTGTGGCGGAGGGATTAGATCGTTGAGTTGACTTGTTTTCGTACGAATTTCGGGGATATTTGTTGTTGTATTCTGTTAATCTTGGAGATCTATGTGGCATGAAAACAATATTACTTACCAATCCGTCCGCGCCATTCACCTCGATAGCCGTCTTCAGCCGTTGGGTCAGTTGCTCAACGAGCGTCTCGAAGCGCCCGTTTAGCGTGTCAAGTCGCTTCGAGTACACTTCCGTCGCACCGGGATCGGCACTGGGCGGCCGGAGGTCCTGCCGAGGAGGCGAGAAGCTAGGCCGCACCTCACTCAGCCAGTCGATATAGTGGACACACTTCCCGTCGTAGATCTATGATATCGCATCGCAATGGGTTGTTTTTGGGAATTTTTCAACAATTACATGACAGACGCATTCGCCGATAGAGGTGGAACAAACGATGGATTCGATGGGACAGGGATTCGTCCAGCAGCAGCAGTATTCGTTTACAAAACGACACAGGAACCGATGATCCGTTCGCGTACAGTTGATACACAACAATTTTCCCCCACGATGCGACGCGAAATATCAAGTTTTGTCGCAGGCAAGGGTGCGTAAGAAGGTGGGTTGTGAATCGTTTTCGATGACGTTGAATGTTGTTTAATTGTTTTAACAGTGTATAAGTGTGTACGGGTGTTTTTTCGTGTAATTTTTGTTGTTGTTGGAGAATTGGAGTTATTACAGTGATTAGTATACGCAATAAGACAGCATTAAATGGTTTCGGAAATCAGGAAAAGGATCGTTATAACTGCCGATAAGTAGCGAGTGAGGGGTTCCGAAAATTTGTTTTTAGATTGTTTTGATAGCCAAATGTCGCGTGAACTACAATTTCCATCTCACCACTTATCAACGCAATGCTACCGGGGGAGTTGCTACAGGGAAATCATCCAAAAATGTAAGATTGGCACAGGAGGTTTTCAGCGAGGTTTAGGTTTAGAGGGAGAGCTGATCTCGCAGGTGAATGCAGTGGGTGAATGTGAACCTCCGAACGAACGTTGATCCCTGTTGTCTCACTCTCTGTACCACACTGAAACACGCATAGTGCAGCTTTTGGTTATCCTTGCTAGTTTAAAGTGCCCGAGGTTTCTTAGTGTGCGAATTTTGTATTAATCACAACTACCGACTAGTGTTCCTGCGTGTCACAGAGAGTGGAACGGCTAGCGAAACGATGATCTCTGCCATCTCTTGGATGTCCTCACGCTATTGAGCACTGAGATACTGAGCGGAGCTTTAATAGCAATTATTTCGGTTCCGTGTATGGAAACGAAAATGAAAAAAACGTACCAACACCAGGCGTGGTAGAAGGCGGAAGAAAATCGATTCAGCGTGTATCAAGCATCCTTAAATCTACGGGAAATTAAAATGAAAGTGTACCCCCAACCACCAGGTAATAGTAGTAGGCTCCATTTGTATCGATTGTTCGATACAATCACTTCACGGGACAACACGCACTCATACATACAGTGTTCGAACGCACACACATACATACACACTCATAGCGGACGCACACAACAAATCGAGCAAATGTAAACAGAACTGAAAGGACTCAGTGATCCTTCAGAGCAAAAAACATTACAGAACACGCACACTCTCGTACACAGCGAGCGAAAGACACAGCACATCTTACGCGTTGATGTAGAGCAGAAGAGAAAAAAACCTTTCACCGCCAGAAGAAGGAAGCACCGGAACGGCACACACCGAAATCCAGACCGGATAGACAGACACAAGAACAGACTGAACACCGCCAGAAATATGTTCACATGAGTACAGCGCACCCACTGCCGAATCGTGTCTTTTTAATCGAACCAACCCAGCTTACAATGTAACCCGATACAATAAATCCTATCCTCTGACAGCGATCCATTCTGTAGCAAACTAGTTACAGCGGCAGACCCCCATGCTGTGCTCCAGCTCTAAACGATCATGATGTGGCATATTCTCGCCCTTAGCCCACTGCCCGACTACGTTTGCCCCGATGGACGCCAGCATAAATGGGTTGTTGATGTGAAAAGGACGCTGGTGGTTAGCGAACGTTGTTGATCGGCCCGAAGAAGGCGAATAAATCATTTACGTGGGGCCGTTCGGACGGCTGATTGAGAAGCGGGAGGCAGCCAAACGCACGATTGACAGTAAAATGAATTAATTAGTTTTACCTAATTCAATTAAAAGCTGCCAAATCGGTCGGCAATGCAGATTGAAGTCAGCCCATATTATGCTTCACCAGTGTACGTATTTTGCGCAGAGAGATAGAGATTACACCGCGCTCATTACGTCTATCAATTTAATCGGACACAGCAGCTGAATGGTGAACGATCAATAGGCTGCGGTACGCCGGTGGCATCAGAACAAGAAACTTGATTGGACCTCCGCACAAGCACGGTGCATCGCACACTGTGGAGATCGTGATTTGCGATTCGCTGCTTCCCGCCGCGCTCCCAGGCAGCATTATGGTGCGTCTCGGGTGGGTTGTGGCATTGAAAGAGGCAGAAATGTCACGCCATAGTCAAATCAGGCAACAATGCACACGCGGCTCACATTGTGTTGATGCGCGCGCCCGCGGATGTTGGTGAGCTCTCCCGCTCGTCCGGAAGGCTCGCTTTTTTGCTTTTGTTACAGTTTGTTTCATCGGGCTTGGGGAGAGGAGCTAAAAATAAATTGTGCCATTTTTATGCAACTTTGTCATGCAGGTGGTATTTCCTGTCAGTTTTCAATTTAAAATGCGATTTTTTCGTGGGAAAAGCATTTTGACGTAATCGTAACAGTAATCCGCAACTGCGACGGCTGCGTCGCGAGATGGACGAAGTGAATCGGCTGTTTGATGAATTCGAGAAACGTGCCAGAGCAGAAGGTAAGTGTCAGCTATTTTCCAATCATCCGTCGAGCGTCATTTACGGTGAGGTTATGTTTTCCATTAGCGGTTGTGAAAAAGAGACACTCTCACTTAACCTGCAGCTTGGCACTATAAATTGAGAACTATCCAGCACCAATATGGAGTTATGCGAAGCAATATAATTGGATAATTGGGTGATCACGGGACGATCGCTTTATCGCGCCCCATTTTTTCCATTGTGAAGCATTGTCGAAGTTTTGTTTTCGTATCAATTTTGTTTGGTGTTGTTTGGAAGTGTTTTAGTTATATTTATCGTGCTGTCATGTTTTATGTTCATTTTTATTAGTATTTATTTTCGAGCCATTTGAGATTTTGGTTAATTATTTAGTCCTTTCCTTCGTTAATTTCCAACTCAAATAGGTTTGTGTGTGCTTTTTCTTATCAAAAATTGAAGGCAAATACTTCAATAATACATTTTTGTAGTGTGTCTACCGCTTGTTAATAGTTTATACGTTTGCGCAAGATTGGTTTTATTAAAACGTCTAATATTTGTTTGCTTTTTTTACAGAATCTCATGTCCGAGCTCGAAAAGCGCGAAATGCATTTCGCCACCATCCTCGATCGTGGTGAGGCGCTGCTCGTCCAGTCGCACCCCGCTTCCAAGTGTGTCGAGGGCCACCTGCAGGCGCTTCAATCGCAGTGGTCCTGGCTGCTACAGCTCACGCTCTGCCTGGAGGTGCATCTGAAGCATGCCACCGACTACCACGCGTTCTTCGACGAGGTGCGCGAGGCGGAGAGCTGGCTTACCAAGCGGGACGAGATCCTGAACAGCAAGTACTCGCAGTCGGAATTCACGCTCGATCAGGGCGAATCGTTGCTGCGCGGCATGCAGGACATCCGTGAGGAGCTGAACGCGTTCGGTGAAACGATCGCGCAGCTGCAACACCAGGCGACGGCGGTCGTGCCGCTGAAGCAGCGCAAGCAACCGGTCAACCGGCAGTGCACCGTCCAGTCGATCTGCTCGTACAAGCAGGGCAACATTTCGCTCGACAAGAACGAAACCTGCACGCTGCTGGATACATCCGGGCGTGTGAAGTGGCGCGTCAAGACGTCGAAGGGTGTGGAGGGTTCCGTGCACGGTGTGTGCCTGCTATTACCACCGCCGGACCAGGAAGCGATCGAGGCAGCTGAGCGACTGAAGCGACTGTTCGATCGTTCGGTCGCACTGTGGCAGAAGAAGCAGCTTCGGCTGCGGCAGAACATGATCTTCGCCACGATCAAGGTGGTGAAGGGTTGGGACTTTGAACAGTTCCTGGCGATGGGAGCGGAGCAGCGCACGGCCATCCGACGGGCACTGAACGACGATGCGGACAAGCTGCTGGCGGAGGGTGACCCAGCCGATCCGCAACTGCGACGGCTGCGTCGCGAGATGGACGAAGTGAATCGGCTGTTTGATGAATTCGAGAAACGTGCCAGAGCAGAAGGTAAGTGTCAGCTATTTTCCAATCATCCGTCGAGCGTCATTTACGGTGAGGTTATGTTTTCCATTAGCGGTTGTGAAAAAATGTGCCAAAATTCTAACCTTAAAAGTCTACTTACAAGCGTACGTACGGAAATGGCGAGGAAGTAAGTAACACTCGTTTTTTCCATTGTGAAGCATTGTCGAAGTTTTGTTTTCGTATCAATTTTGTTTGGTGTTGTTTGGAAGTGTTTTAGTTATATTTATCGTGCTGTCATGTTTTATGTTCATTTTTATTAGTATTTATTTTCGAGCCATTTGAGATTTTTTGGAGTGCCCTTTCCTTACGCATGCAAAGATGTCTTCTAATGTTAGTCAATATTCTGTGTACTAGTGTCTACAATCCCTCTACTTCCACTATTCGGTCGTCTCGGTACCTTAAACATCTTCGTGTAGAGTGCAGTTAGTCAGTAGTAGTTAGAATGTATGTGTACAATGCCTGTTCCTTTGATGGTAGTCACGTTAATATCACCTATCGGTGTGCTTTCAGTGTATAACCTGTGGCTTCATCTCTCTGTGGTGTTCGACTCTGATGTGTTTGTTTGATTTGTTCTGTATGAAAAGTATCGCTACTCTTTCTTCTCTCGATGATAATACCGCGAACAAGTAGGACCCGAGAATACCCTTCGAGAATGCCTGTGGAACCTTCCTTAGCTATTATTCTTGACCTTCACCGACGGTCCAAAATAGGTTGTTCCTGCTGGGGCGCGATAAAGCGATCGTCCCGTGATCACCCAATTATCCAATTATATTGCTTCGCATAACTCCATATTGGTGCTGGATCGTTCTCAATTTATAGTGCCAAGCTGCAGGTTAAGTGAGAGTGTCTCTTTTTTCACAACCGCTAATGGAAAACATAACCTCACCGTAAATGACGCTCGACGGATGATTGGAAAATAGCTGACACTTACCTGTGAGAAAACAAAACGAGTTGTTTGTAAGCACATATCGCGAATATTCAGTATAACCAATATAAGCTGGTTTTCCTGTACTTACTTCTTGTGCAGATCGCTCGCCTGCGGGTAACGCCCGTCCTTGAGGTTGTGGCAATCGTCGTTCATCTCCTGCAGCGGCTGCTCCAGGTGGCGGATGTCACCGTCGAGTCCCTCGACGATGTTCTTCGCCTCGACCGGGTGCAGGCGCTCGATGCGCCGACTTTCCTCTGAGATTCGCGTCTCGATCTTCGTGATGATCGTCTCCGTGTGCTTGTACTCGCGCTGCACCTTCTCGGCCAGCTTCTGGAGCCGCTCGAGCCGCTGCACCTCCTGCTGCAGGATCATGTCCCGGTCGGCCAGCGCCGACATCAGCCGGTGCCACGCCTTCTCGAGCGCCTCCGGGCGCAGCTCCGTCTCGACGTCCACCTCACCGATCGACTCGAAGTACTTCTCGAGCTCCTTGTACGTCGCGAACAGGTGCTGCTTGTCACGCTGCCGGGGCGGTACCTCCTCGGTGCGGAATCGGTTCAGATCGGTCAGCAGACGCTTCAGCTCGATCAGCGTGGTGGGGAAGGCACGCTCCTGCAGCAGGGACGTCTTCTCGCGGCACCAGTACAGCAGCTGCTGGGCCTGCTCCCGGTACTCTTGGACGCGGCGCTGCGAGTCCATGTCGAACAGCG